>WBNM01031251.1:0-139707 GCA_013399055.1 Ramphastos sulfuratus | reverse complement strand
GGTGGAGGGGGGAGGAGGATGGGCCGGCCGGGGTGCCCCGCGGGACTCGCCGCAGCCCCGTGCTGGGGATTTTTTAGCGCAGGTCGCTTGCTCGAAAGCCTTTCTCGGAGAGAACTCTGAAAGTCAGGCGGTGAGCGGTAGCAGAGTTGAGCAGGCGAGCAGTGCCTGGGCTGATGCCCTACCCCAGCTGAGCGCTGCCCAGCACAGAGAGTGACTTGTCTGGCGTGTGCCAAATGCTTTAGCGCTGGGGCTGCAGCCCGCCTGGCTCTTGGGAGATGGTGGGTGAGGAGACAGCTCTTGCAATGCCAATGCATATCTTGAAGTCAGACATGCAACCACGGGGGCTTTAATTTGTTGTTATTTTTTAATTCTTATAAAAACTTACTCTGTTCTCTGCATTAAAGCAACCCTAACGCTGCTTGACAGCTCAAATGTGTAGTTTGAGGTCTGATCTATGGCATTTTATTTGTCCTGTCATTTCCATTAGGTAATGCAAAGAAAAAAAACCGATTTCAATTGAGGTGAGATTCGAAGTGTGTTTAAGTATTCTTCAGTTTGTAGTTTCCCATACCCGTGGCTCAGTGAGGGACAAAGCTGTTGGGTGTACACCTGCATTATTCTGTTCCTATGCATACAAGCCAGAATTCAACTGTAACACATCTCTGCCTGAAGCCATGCTTTTCGTCTCTTTTCTGTGTTGGGTTTTCCTTCTTTTCCATTTCTTTGATCTAAAATGCCTGTTTACTGGCATACCATTTATACGTGTTCGGGGGTAAAGCCACGTCCCACATTTCATAACAGAACACAAGGTATAATGCTGTTGGAGAAGTTGAAATCCAGCTGTTCCAACACTGCATCAACAGAATTATGAAGATTTCATTTGAGGTCCTAGTATTTTCCTCTGTTGGACCTGTAAGACTCCAGCCTTTTGAATAGATAGGAGAGGTTAAGATGTGACTTGTAATGAAAAGGGACGGAGAAGTGGAACAGTTTTGTGTAGTAGGTACAAAGAGAGGTCCCTTAACCATTCTAAGATAATAGCATTTGTTCCCATCTAGATAGTCTGTGTGTGGTTTTATAATCAGCTATGTTTTATTAACGAGAGAAAAGCTTGTGAATGGTTTCCTGAATTAAAGATTACTCACTACCACAACAAACATCTGACAGTTGAAACTGGTGCTTGATATTGCAGCTTATGGGACAAACCCCAGATGAACTAAGGAGCATTGATGCGAGGGTAGAAATAGGAGTGTGCTGGGAGAGCTGCTTCGTCAGAGCAGAGTGCAAGGCCTATTTTCTGACGGAGCTGTGAAGTGAGTGCTTACATATGCCAGTGTGAAAGTAGTGTGCTGGGGGTTTCACAGTTGTGTCTGTTTTAACAGAGTTTAACATTTGCTGTCGCTTTCATTAATTGTGATGGGTCGGAACCCTTCCAGGCTGCCACAGCCATTCAGAGGATGGCAGCTCTGCCTGCACTGAATTGATGCCTTAGTCTGAAGCTGTACTTGGCTATTGTGAAGGCAAAGATTGGGAAAAGTAAAGATGATGATCTTGACTTCTTCCAAAAATCGTATGAGTGGTATTTCGCCATACAATGCAGTGAAATAGTTAGCCCTTGATTTGTTTTCTAATTACTATAAAGCAAGGCTCATAGATGTTAACTGTTTGTTTCTGAGTATGGTTGGGTGAGAAAAGTCTTGCTTCAAAATCATAACTTGGATCCTTTGCATCTAGTGTATGTTTCTTCCATACATGGAAAATTTCAATTGGCACAGTTTTTCAGACATTTACCCCAAAGAAGTGTCTCTGTGGAAGTGCACTTAGAGGAGTGTAAGTCTTACAGATTATTCGATCCATTTACTAAATCTTCCAGGCCTATATAAAAGCTCAGGTTATTGGTAAATGCTTGTTTTGGCACAAGGGAGGTGACATGGAAATGATAGCTTGATTATTTTTTAAAGTTTGTTTTAAAACAATTGTGAAACTATTAGCTTGTTTTAAAACAATCGTGAAGCTGCAGATTTCTTGTCTCAGATCTGACTTTTTCAGGTGTCTGTAAGGATCTGTATTGAGAAACTGATAGTTCCTTTACAGTATGCTCATGAATATGCCTTCGAGGACAGCAATGCATGCCTTTGTGACACTTTTCCAGTCTTCTGGCCTTGTAAGCTTATTTGCTTATAGTGACTTCGTTATGCATGCTTGTCTTTGATGAGCCTTCTCTGTGCAGTGCTTCTGTTTGAGTGGACCCAGTGTAAACAGCAATCCCCACCACCCCCTTTTTTCCTTTGCTCCATATAATAAGTTCTATCAGAAATAGACAATGAAGCTGGAGAACATGGGTGTATGAACTGACATCCAAGCTGAAATTTGGACTTCTACCCCACAGAAGGGTGAGCTTTTCCAAAGAGCTCAGTCCCTTTTAGAGAGGAAATAAAAAGGCTATTGTAGATCACAGGAGTTTCTGCTAATTCAAATGTTATTTTTTGCTAAACCATATAATGTTTTCTTTATCAGTTTTGGGTTTCCCAGTACCAGAATGTTGGGGTGCTTCTTAAGAAACAAACCAAGGATAAAAACTCTTCCTATGTTATTTTTTACCTACAACATTATGAGAGATGTTGAATCAGATAATTGTCTGCCCTAACAGCCTTTAAGTGTTGCTATCATGCTAATACTTATTTCTTGAGTAAGATACTCAGGGTCTTGCGAAAGACTTAGTAGAAGATGCAAAGTGTGAATTAGCCATGACCATCAGGAATAGCCCAGTTATCACTGGTTGTGGCTTTTCTTTTTAAACTAGCTTTAATTCGTAAATGCAGAGAAAGTGCTTGACTTCTCTTCCTGTCTGCAATATCCACAGACTTCTTAAGTCACTGGGATTCCAGGAAGAGAGTAATGCCAGTGTTTTCTCTATACATAGTCCAGCCAGATTCTGTCGTTGAGCTCTTACAGTTCTTGTGCTGCAGTGTCTTTCTATGATGTTCTCTGTTCAGCTAAACTTTGAAGCTGTATAATTTATCTGCATATTCACATTAATGCTCTATTTAAATTATATACTAGTGTAAAAGAAATTTTGCATCCTTTACACAGTAAAATTAGCTAGTTCTAGTGTGAAGTGAATCAATGTAGGTTAACGTAAACAATTAATGATAATAATTACTATATGTCTCAATTCTAGTTTTTCTTTATTTGATTTTTATGAGTGTGGGCCGGCTCAGGGAGTTCTGTTAGTCAGCTCATCAGGGAGAATGAACTGGCCTTGTCTGTTTCTGAAAACCTGCCATATAGAACTTCCCAGGCATTCCTTACATCACCTGCTAAGGCTGACTATTTGTGTGTGTGTGTGATCAAAAAGCTCTCCTTAATATTTAGCTTAAATGCTTTTGTAAATTAAACCACTAAGTACTCCTACTTTGACCATCTTGATCCTTCTCTTTCTCTCTGTATGAGTATGGTTCATCTTGGGCTGGGAGCATGGATGTTTTGCCTTTCACCTACCATTTTCTATCTGGGATTTTTTCTCAGCCAAAAGAGTACAATTTCCTTCGGTCTCCCTTTAAAACATGTTTATAAAGTAGTTAGGTTTTGTCTCTGTATTGTGGACTTGTTCCAATTCTTTCATCTTAAAATGTGCTGTGCAAAACTGGACATGGTTGACACGTTGCTGTTGCCAAATTAGGACAATTTTTGTGCTGTGCAGAGGGTACTCCTGTTAATACATCCTGTAGCTGGCTTTTCTTTGCAGCAGTTTGTTGCTAGTGACTCAGTGATCCATTCCAGCTGCTACAGGAAAAGTTGTAGCAGTGCTGCCTCTTCACTTTTTTGGTGTCTTACTGATTGTGGACTTGAGTGTGCTGTTTTGAACTTGTCTTAATAACTGCTAGCTAGATTTTTGTCTTGTTCTTTTTGGTTTTTGGGGGGGTTTTTTGTTTTTTTTTTTATATTGAAGGGATTTTAGAATTTTAGACCTTTTTCCCAAGGTCTTGCATTACAATCCATCTTATAAGTATGTAAATGAAAATATAATAGGAGTGTCAAACAAATACAATGTCAGTTTCTCTGTAAAAGAAAGCTCTGTTATGACTATTTAATTATTAATTAAAACCTACATGTGGAAGAAGTGGTTTGGGGTTTGAGTTTTTGTTTGCTTTCAGAAAAGTCATTATTGGATTTTGCAATAGCTGTCCTCCTGTAAGGCACCTGAAGATCCTCTTTTAACATGTGGGAGGGATATATTTCCTTGCACATCCATTGTGTGCCTGAGCAGAGCTCATACCCTTATGGCAAACCCAAAGGAGTTGAGCTTTCAACATTCTGCAGGCAACTTGTTTTTTTTTTTTTCCCTTTTTTTGTCCTTTGCACTCTCCTTATCCTCTCTTTACTTCAAGTAATCAGACGTGACTTGTACAGCAATCTTCCCTATCAAAGCTCTCACTGATCATTCTTCTTTCTTTCCCAGTGACCTTGAGCCTGAATGGTTGGATGATGTGCAGAAAAATGGAGAATTATTTTATTTAGAATTGAGTGAAAGCGAAGAAGAAGCTCTGCTGCAGAACAGCTGTCCAGAACTGCCATCAGTTAATCACGTCAGGTTTCGTGAAAATGAAGCTGAAGTTATTCAAGAGGGATCACGAAAAGAAAGAAAGTATGAACTGAAGAAATTGACCAAAATGCTAAAAAAGAAGAATCTTTTGCCAAAGCATTCTGGAAAGAAAGGCAGTGGAAGCTGTACTGTGCAGTCCACAGGGCCTACTTCCATACTGAAACACCAGTCCACTCAGAAAATGGGGGTGACTGTTCAGCAAAAATACAAAGACGTGTATGTGTATTTAAATCCCAGAAAACTGAACAGTGCTGGAGAAGATGAGCAGCACAGGCTGCTAGAGGCCTTGGTAGGCATTGTCCATCAGTCTTCGTGGAGCAGCAGAAGAGCAGAAAAACAAGGCAGGAAGGATAAAGTCACCAGAGGAATGAGTGAAGAGAAGCTTGTAGTTCATGGCTTGGTGCCAGGTAGTTCAGCAGTGAAAACAGGTCAAATCTTGATCGGTAAGTAACCAGATGAACAGGCACCTTTGGAGTCTTCCTTTGATATGAAGAGGTTTTTCTTTATTTTTGTTTTCCTCTGAGGCAGCTCACTAGAGGAATATTCTTGAGACAGAAGCAGTTACTTACAGCAACTGTTTTGCCAGTTCTTGAGTAATTAGTTTAAATAAATGGCATTGCATCTGGTGTTTTGTTACCTATTTGGTTAAATAAATGGCATTGCATCTGGTGTTTTGTTACCTATTCGGTTTTACTGTACTAGAAGGTTTAAGAATGTGACATGAAGTAGGAGGTGTTAACAGAGTAAGGAGATGACAATCTTTTAAGCATACAGGGAGTGAGCAGCTTGAATTTGAAGTAGCAAATACCCCACTGCCACCATGTAAAGGGTTAGCCCTCCTGGGTGGGGGGGGAGTGGTCAGAACTTGACCCCACCTCTGCTCAACCTGGTGTAGTGTTTAGCCCACTCCCACTTCCTGTTAGGACCCCCTATATAAACAAAGGAACTTCCTCTTTTTCTCTTTTCATGGCTTGTGTGCCCAACACCATCCTTGTTCTTGTTCTCCTGTCTTACCACATGGCCAGTCTCTAACACACAGGAGACATCTCTTCCATCCTCTACCGTCCATCTGGTTGTATATATATTTTGTATCTTGTTTTCCCTTCCCTGTACCTATTTGTAATTCCCCTGCCTTAAATATCTTTTATTTATTGTTGAAGTTTTTTTTTCTTTTAATTTCCAAATCATAGCCAACCTGTTCTTTGGGTGGTTTTACCCCTTCTGTCTTCTCCTTTCTTTTCTTCCTTTTTAAAAGGGGTGGGGGAGTAGAAGGCGTCCTACTATTATTGTGTTGGTTTCTGTTAGGTATATTTTGACTCCCCTGGGAAGCTAAACTCAAACCAATACACACCACTTTTAACTTAATGCAGAATTTGCTCAGTAGATAAGTGGGACTGGGGAAAAGCTATAGTGTGCCAAATAGTGTATTTTATTTTTATCCTTTTCCACACCATCCTCTTTATCTAAGAGCTTTACTCTATATGCTTTAAATGGATTTTGTAGCATTAAAATGAGAGAGAAATACTGAGTAAGAGACATTCATGTGTTAGAAACTTTAAGCACAGCCTTGTTTGGATATTTGTCTGTTTAGCTAGTGTAACAGCTGCTTCTTCAGCAGTTATGATCAGAACGCCTCCAGATAGATAGTAGAGGGGCTGCAGTTTGAGCAGGCAGTGAGCCAGCAACTCAGCTCTCCTTTGTGTTGGTTTGGCTGTTGTCAAACACTTCCCATGAGTTGACACAACTAAATAACCTCGCAGAAGACTAACGCAGAAGAAAAGCTGCTTGTCTAGTTTTTGCTGGTACTAAGTTAAACTTTCTTAGAGAAGGTCTGACAAGCACCTGAGCATGAGGAGTGGAGGGGAGTGAACTTCCGTGGCTGGTAGTGAAGGAGCAGAAATACTCCAACTTCCAGCATCAAGAGGCTATTAAAAGGACTTGTTGCAGTCTTGTGACTGCAACCTTAGAGATAGTAAATGTAAGACAGCTAGCCTACATCTGTGAAGGGTAGAAGGTAGTTTAGTCACCCTTGAAGTTAGGGAGAGAGCAAAGATGTGATGTTGGTTAGAAGATCTTGAAAGTCTTAACACTAGAGTAATGCAGATCCCACAGAGTCAGCATGAGTGCTTTTCAAATTCCATAGCTGTGTGTGTAAAAAGGCAAATCGTGCCTTGACTAGCTGATTCTTCTAGCATGTGTTTTTGGTGGGGATGCTGAAGAATACTCCAGAGAGAGAGCTGGATAACTTTCAAATTTTACCAGAAAGAACTGATTAGTCAAGAAGTGGGGGGGATGCAGTCTGAGGAAGAGGAGGAGGGAGGGAGCTTCAGCTTGATCTGCTTACTGGTATTTAGTCTCATTAGTGTGAGAGTGGGTATTTATAACCTGTAAGTTAATTTTGGGACACAAATCTGCATACAACTGCAAGTTTGCAAGAGCAGGTGATGTCAAGACAGTGTTGGCAAATAGCAATTCCAGGAGATAAAGCTAAGTTTCTAACTGGAGATGGTACTTCATCTGCAGCACTTAATGCTTCCTGAAGCTAGCGAGGGCAAAACATGTGGAATTCTTATTTTAGTTTTAGATGGAAGAACATTTAAGTTAATCTAAAGAGTCTAGCAGTTCAATATGTCCTAGGCTCTCATCAACCAATACTGCCCTCTTTTTGTACATGGGGAACAAGGATTTTAAGCATACTGTAGTTACTCAGCTCTTAACTGGGAAAATGAGCTGTATTCTGTGCCAACAGCAAAAGATGTATCATTTTCATATAAAAATACTTTCCAATTATATGTCTGTAGTGAACACCAAGTACTCTGGAACTGTTATGTGGTGTCTAGAAATAGGAATGATTTGCATAAATTAGATGGTCAGGTTTCAGTGCTGTTTGTACCAAGAATATACAGTAAGGGAAAAAAAATGTTGGTCTAAAAACTCTCTGGTTCTCTGCTTCTGCATTGTACATCAGAGGATGGGATATCTATGCTATACATACAAAGCCTGGTTTAGCAACCACTTCAATAGGTAGCCTGCTGACATCCTTACAGGATCTGAAGTTGGACAGAAAGTTCAGTAAAAATACAGCACAGCTTTGCTTCTTGTTGTTATTTTCAAAGTAAGTTTTAAGAATGTTGTTGTGAATTGTGGAACCAGTCAGTAAAAAGTACTTCTGTGGTCAGTGTGAAATGAAAATACTTGCACAAAATTCAGCTGCTTCTTGAGCCATCACAAATGAGGAACAGGTGATCTGTACAGGGAGATGCCTGCTGGTTGGTTTGCTTATAACTTTGTCCATCTTTATTGTCCTGAATATGCAAAGAAATTTACCTGTTGTTGTGCTTTTTAATATTTTAATAGCCTTCAGTGGTGTAGACTATTTTCTGCAGTGGTCTTTTGGCAAACAGATACTAAGTCTGTTTTCCTTTTTTTAAAGTACATGCTTTAAAATTACATACTATGGTCTCATGGTGATGTTTTGGTACACTGTGAGTGGCTTACACAGTCTCCAAACTGGCTGTGAGCAGCACAAGGCAGTTGATGATCTCCTGCCATGCAGGTTACTCCTGAAGCACTCTACTCCCCAAATCCTTCTGGTTATGCCTGATGGAGTTTTCCAACTCTCCTATCTTTTTTTAGAATATGAGTTTCCTAGATTATTTTCCCCAAGACTTGGATTTGTAATATGCTAAATAATAGCCAGCTTATTGATTACTTTGTATTTTCTTTGGCAAATGAGCTAATTTGTCAGTGATAAGCATGGTACTGTCCCTGCTCACTGGAGGTGGGTTGGACAAGATGACCTTTGAGGGTCCCTTCCAGCCCCATGTAATCTGAATCTGTAGCCATTTCAGTGGCTACCCAGGTTCAAGTTTAAGGGAAACTAAATTCTCTCCTTTTTTTTTTTTCCACTCTGAATAAACAGTTATGAAGTGATTATTGCTTAAACATTCTTTAGCAGAAATAATTTCTTTTCCCTCCCTGAGTAATCACTTTACTCAGGTGGCTCCTTCAATTTATTTTGAAATGTGTATCCCTTATAGCTTTGAACCTCTAGAACATGTGTTTATTATTTGTGCACTACACTTTATGGTGTGGGGTTTTTTTTTAAGATTGCATATGGAAGTCATAAGCCTTGTTGCTGTATTTTATTAACCAAGCAGAATGCAGGCACTGACCAGATGAAAGTAAATGCAACAGTTTTGCAAGCTAAAATAACCCTGCCACTTTAACTGTAAAAAGATGCCCCTCTATCCTTGTGTTATCTCTTCATTGCTCTTTTGGTTTATATTTAACAAGGCAGCATCCATCTTAAATAGTCAAAATTAAAAAGCCCTCAATGATTTTTAAATTCTTGCTGTCATTCTCATTTTGGTTAAGATGAAATAAAATTACTTATATTTCATGTTTTTTAAGTCTTTTGTTCTTCTGTGCTTTTGGCAAAATTCTTCCCTTGCTTGAGTTCTTTAATAACAATATGCAAAGCTTGGTTTGTTATGTCAAACTTTCTAGTCTCATCTTTAAATCTGTATTCAAAGATAAAAAGTGCCACTAAAAAGTTGTTAAGATTTCTTTTTTTTTCCTTTTTCCCTCCTCTTCAAATGAGTCCTATCCAATTCACTGCAAAAATGCTGATGAGCCTCATCTTCACTATAGTACAAATGAAAAAGTAATTTCAATGACATGAAAATACAGGAAAGGCCTTTGCAATAGCAGAGCATGCTATTGCTACCCTCTTTGAAATTATGTTCTCTTGTTATTACTATCATCACCAAATAGCTGAAGGTTTGTATGAATTCTCTCACCTGATCAGTCATCAAAAAATTGTCCAAAGTACCCAGGAACAGGGATTAACCTTGGATGATATTAAAGAAGACAGTAAATAATCCAAGTATGCTGAATATGCAGGCTGCTGTTACAAGCTTCAATTGATAGGTCCTGATCTCAACACCATTTCCTGACAAACTGTTTTCTAAAGGTTTCTAATCCAGTAACTATTGAGTTTATGTGGGAGAGTTACTTGTTTGTTTTTCCCAGTTAAGGAAATGTTTAAGCAGCAATCTCTGGTCATTGTAATTTTACAGTAAAAACATAGATATTGCTGTTGGAATTCTGAAGTTTGGTAAACAAGGTTCTGACTGCTGTAAAGCACTGACCAGTGGTTTAAAACAGGCATCCATTCACAAAATAGAACAACTTGGAGTCACTTTGTAACTCTCAATCGAATTATTCCAGCATCTCCTTATCTGAGTTGTCTCCAGGTGAATTTTGTGTTTGAGATTATAGACCAATTGGCCTCAGCTTTGTGGGACCTGACAGGATATAAACAGCTTTTGATTTCAAATCAACCCCACCAGGTTCTTAAGCCTTGAGTTTCTTGGGGCTTTTCCTCCAGTATTGAAATGGATTTTGTGGTTTGGGGTTTTTAGATGCTCTGGTTGGGCAGAGACACTGGCACAGGTTGCCCGGGGAGGCTGTGCATGCCCACTTCCTGAAGGTGTTCAAGGCCAGGTTGGTTGGGACTTTGAGCAACCTGGTTAAGTGGAAGGGCAAGGGCTTTGGAGCTAGATGATCTTTAAGGTCCCTTCCAACCTAAACCATTCTGGATGATAAATGCTGCTTTTAGCATTTGCAGACCATGGAACGAAGAGTCCTGTCAGAAAAGTATGTCCTTGAAAGGACAAAAATACTGTCAGAATTTGAGAATTTCATGAGGAATGACCATATATGGTGTGTTTGTTGAGGAGGCTTTCCAAAGTAGAGATGTTGGGCAGGCAAGACAGAAACAGCTTGCGCAAGCTTTGCTGTGTTCTCACTGTGGTGCTTGGGATGTCGTTTATGTTCTTTTAATCTCCTCTTGAAGCTTAACAGCATTGGTTTGGGTAAAAGCAGCCTCCTAACATATAAAGCAAGTAATTGATCTGGTTTTCTTCAGTAGAATGTGTTCCATACTTTGCCTTTTTAGGAAGGGAGTATGTGAGCATTTTTAAGCACTTCCACCAAGTCATTACCAAGAACAGAGGACCTCATGAAAAAGTGTCCTCAGTCCTCTCCCATGTGAACACCATGGTTGTGATTTTAATCCTGCCCAAAACGTTTACATCCCATCATAGTATGGAAGTGCTATTCACTTGTCAGTATCTCCTGGTTTAATGCAAAGATCTGCTTTTGGAAATGATGTTTGGAGGTTTATCTCTAGGGAATGAAGGTTTAGCAGGAGTAATAGCCCTGTGCCTGGTGGCAAAGCAATGAAATAAATACTCCAGGGATGCCAGCAGTCTCAAAGAGTTTTTCTGAACTTTGCCTTTTAAAGAGCAGGAATAATTCCCTCAGCTGTTTGCAAACTAGGTATTTGAGATCTGTATGCATTGTTCTGAGCTACTACTGACTGGATGTGAGAAGTCTTTGCTAATGAGAAGAGGAGAAGACAATAAGAAAGTAAGAAGGAATTCCTTCCTCTCTTCTTTCTGTTTCATTACTTAGTATAATTCAGTGTTTAGAGGACATTTACGGGCATCTTACAGTTTCTTTGTGGGGTGAGAGTCTTTCTAAATTGAGAGAGAACTAAAAATCTTGATTATTGTGAGTTTATTCCTTGAAGTGAAGAACATGGATTTTTCTAAAGATAAATTTATTGACTCAAGGTCTGATATCCTGAAGAAAATTAATTTCCTCTATTGCAGCTGCTCACAGTGACTGAAAATGGAACTAAGTGAGATGTTCTAATCTTATAATTGCTGGTGACTAATCACAGACAATAGTGATTTTCCTGGTGGTAGAAAAGCCACCTGATAAGAGCAGTCAAGTATTATTCCATACAGTATTGCACAGTAAAATTTTTGTATGAAACTCTTTTGTTCAAAAAACCTTTTAAAAAGGCAGAATTTTATGTTATTTTATATTGGGATGGAGAAAATGTCTGTTTCTTGCCTCTGAAGAAGATGCATACACTTCCAGAGAAAGGAAGTTCTCATCCATGTCTGTACTTAAGAAAAACCAGTCTGTGAGGTCTTTCACCCACTTGACAGAGCACAAGAATGGTTGAAAAATGTATTTCCAGTACTGTCTGTTCAACTTTTTTCTACTGCTAATGAAACATCTCTCTACATGAAATTGACCAATGCCTCAGTCCCAGAAAATTTTGATTTTGCAAGCCCACCAAGTTAGATTAGCTTAAGCAACTACAGACACAATTTAATCTTTTTATGTCCTTTAACCTAGTTTGATTAGGTATTAAATAAGGGAAATTAGATGAAACTTTATGCGTTGGTGCTATTTTTCACACTGCTAAAAGGGAAGAAAAAATTCTCCAAGAAAGTGTAAATGTGATCTCCCTTATGAGTAAAGGCTGAGGGAGACTGAGAGGTAAACTCATTCATGTTTCTAAAGATTTGAAGGGCCAGTGCCGGGAGGATGGAGCCAGGCTCTGCTTAGTGATGTCCAGTGATAGGACAACGGGCAGAGGGTACAAGCTGGAGCATAGCAGGTTCCATGTAAGAATAAGGAAAAACTTTTTCCCTATGAGGGTGACAGAGCACTGGAACAGGCTGCCCAGAGAGATTGTGGAGTCTCCTTCTCTGGAGACTTTCAAAACCCACTTGGATGTGTTCCTGTGTGTGTGACCTGCTCTAGGTGGTCCTGCTCTAACAGAGAGAGTTGGAGTAGGTGATCTCCTGAGGTCACTTCCGACCCCTAACATTGTGTGATTATCTGTGACACTCTTAACAAAAAAAAAAATCATACATCAAGTGACATGAATTATTACACTGCATCAATCTTGCGGTTATGTTCTGCTTTAAGATATTCTGTGTTAATCATTTTACACACTTCCTATTGTGCCAGTGAAGTCTTTCATCCTGTTACTTCATAGTCTCTATGCTTTGAATGCTGCTGTGTTTGGCAAAAATGCAGGAGGAAAAAATGCAAGTACTCCCGTCACCCTCTGTTCTGGGAATTCCAGGCTGCTAAATGTACATCTTCTCAGTTCATGTCAAGTTGCAGTTAGTGATATGCAGTTATCAACAGTGTGTGCTGGTTTGAGGCTAATTGGAATATTTTAATAGAGAAAATTACACTATAGGCTGTGAAAGGAAAACAGTGGTGATGTCTACTTTACTCATAGGCTTGCTGAGATGTTTAAGAGTAAGAACTCAAAACATAGACAAAGCAGTCTCTGAGGCACAGCATCTTGATCTAGCAGCTTCTGGCTTCTTCTTCTCTGTGCTGAGTAACCTAACTAACCACTTTCCTTCTAACCCCCCTGGCTGATCCTCCAAACTCACCTTGCACATAAGGCAAATCTTGAGGTAAGGTATAGGGGTGGGGAGAAGGTGGAAGGGTGGTTGGGAGCCCCTCCTGGGGTCTCTGATTTCTGGGAGGGGTGTTGTGTTTCTGTATTACCTTTAACTTGTATATTTCTGTAAATTTTCCTGTCTATTGTGTATATCTTTGCTTGTACATTGTGCTAAGCTGTAAATAGAGTTTCAGTCCTTAATTTCCAGCCAGCTGAGTTCTAGTTTGGGTCATTTTACAAAGAATGGGGGGCAGGGAACTCGCAAACCATCACAATAGTGATAAAGCATTTTCTGGCACAGTGAAGGCAGCCCTGCAGGACTGCTTTGGCTGTATCATCTGGAAAGTCGTTCCATTTATGGTAGATGATTACATTTTTACAAATTGAATAAATATTTACTGCTGCAATGAAAGTTTTGCTTACGTATGTGAAGCGCTGAATAAATAAACCACTTTTGAGTATATAACGTGTACATGCTGGTGGATCTTCTCCTTTCAAAGTGTCTTTGTGTATTCCACCATGGGAGATGGGCTTCAAAAATATTCCCTGAAGTGCTAAAGTGCATGTGTCTTTACAGCATGTCTGAAGCTCCTTTGGATGGCTTTGTCACTTAGGTAACTCAGATGTTGTCTTCACAATAGAATTGGGAAGTCTCTAGTAAAACAAACAGAACACAAACAACTGTTGTAAGCAATTTATGCTTTGTCTTGTATTTGTGGTGATGATCTTCATAGTGTTCTGCAACAAAGAATGTAGTAATCCTGTTTATAATTCCTTGTTACATTTAAGTAGTGTGAATGCTCTGCTTTTGATTACTGGTTTTCAAGTCCTGGGGCTCTGGCATGGACTTGAGTAGGTTGCTTTTAAATGCTGTTTAATTTTTCCTGACCTGGAGTTAATATTGTGTTGAAGATCTGATAGGCAAAAACTTGACTGTGTTGTGCATGAAGAAACAGGGAAGTTAGGGAGAGGGCTACAATTACTTGAAATGGAAAAAAATCCCCATGTAATCTGTTCCAAGGAATGGTGACATGTCTGTGTGTATATAAGCCAACTTAACCTGTTCTTGGCTTTGCAGTAAGAAAGAGCAGGGATGAATTTGCTTTTCAAGGGAGCAGTTGATTATTGCCTAGTGTGTTAAAGAGGAATATAACTTGCATGTTAAGGGGATCCAGTATTTTCTTGCTCATAGTCAAGAACATTGTTTGTTTAATTGGCCTTCATTGTCATTTGCAACAATTTTGAGAAAGCGACCCAGTGCCTGGGAAGAATTCCAGTTGGTTTTGATTGTATTTAACAAGGTAGAAGACAGAAGTAATGATTAATTGTCAGATCTCTTCTAAAACTTTCAGATTCTGTTGTCTTTACTAGATTCTCACTAAATGGAGACATCTTAGAGATCCAGATTATGCTTTTCCTTGGTATGCATATCACATTATCATCACAGTTAGTCTGAGCTGAAAAAGTCTTCTCTCTAGAAAGCTTGAAGTATGTACTGAAACTTAGAGTTGTTCAGTGCCTTTTTCTGCAGCTGAGCACTTCTGTTGCCAAATAAAGATCTGAAATACAGATACACTAAGATGAACAGTTGCTGTGAATCCATACCCTTTTTCTAATCTCTTTACACTGCCTGAAAGAGTGATGTCACTGCTGCTACTGCCTGGCTGAGGACTTCTCTTTTGCAGGTGCAGTTGAATACTCCTGTAATGCTGCCTCAGGCTTTTCACATGTCCTGGTGCAGGAGAATGGGACAAGTGTCAGCATTGCATCTTCTAGAATTCCTATTATTCCCTTAACCCTGCAAGTTCAAAGAGAGGGGCTTAGGGGTGGTGGGATTCTCCCATTGTGAGTCTCAGCCAACACTTTAAACTTCTGGTATAAGTGGTGGCTTAGAATTTGTAAGCTGCTACAGGGTCAGGTTGTTAGTGCTTTTGGAAACTGTAGTGTTTACATCAGTGGAGAAGGACTGACAAATAAACAGATGGTTTTGGAGGGAAGAGAGGGAGTTCTTAGGCATAACTTGACTGGTGAAGTTGCTGGGTTTTCTCATCAAGTAACGAGAACATGCCTGGATGGAGGGGAGTAGCTTTGACAGGTATTTTTGTCAAAAGACACAACTCTTGAGGTAATCAGCTAATGTTTCTCAACATAGTAGAAACCATCTACTTTAATGTAACAAAAAGACAGTTTGAATTGTTTGATTGTTATGTTAATTTGTAAAACAAACCACTCTTTGTATTGTGTAATAGCATCTAACTTTCTCTTGCTTTTGTCTCTTTTATCTCCAGGAGATGCTCTAGTTGCTGTAAATGATGTTGATGTGAATTCTGAAAACATAGAGAGGGTTTTGTCTTGCATTCCAGGTCCTATGCAGGTACAGTAGTTGAACATTTATTTCAAATGTCCTCTGAAAGAATTGATCTTATTTCTAGTTTTTTGGGGTTTTTTTTTGCTTAGGAAACAGAACTTAGGTGATCTTTTTAGTAGAACTTTCTCATCTAGTTTTTGAACACCTTGGTTGATATTAGTCAAACTTAGAGTACAAATTTCAGAGTTTAATCCTGGGAGAGTTTCTGAATATAGGTTCAAGTGGCTCACGCCAGTGTCCCACATGAGGTACAGTCCATCTGTTCTATATTCAGTTTGTCATCAGCCAGAGTCAGAAAGCACATTCAGCAGTGTGCAAGAGGTAGCAGCATTCTTGTAGGTTTAGCCTAACCATGGTATCTGATTATTTGGCCTACTGTGAGAATCAAGGTATTCACNGCAGGGGGTTGGAAGTAGATGATCCTTGAGGTCTCTTCCAACCTTACCATTCTATGCTTGCAGAATTCTGAGTGTTCACGTCTCTGAGAACTGCTCATAGAAGTGTTGAGGTTGGAAGACACCTTTACTACATACATATGTGGGAAAAAAAAGTTACTGCTTTGCTTGGTCAGAAAAGAAATGCATTAGTTGTGATGTGAACATTAACTTAATAATGACTTCTGATGAATACAGGAAAGTCAATCCTCTCAGACCTGAACAAACTCTTAAGCAGCAGTAGTTGTAGCTGTGGGTAAAGATGGTTAGATACGATGGCTTGGAGAGTTGGGATTTTGAACGCTGATCTCAGCAACTGAAGGACAAGGTGTATAAATGTTTTGGTGGTGTGGGTTATTGGGCTGGAGATGTGCAAACTGGCAATAACATGTAAGAAGTGAGATATTGACATCTAGCTCCAGAATAGCCATGTCTGCCACAGAATAGTAGTGGCTTTTTTTGTCAATTGCTGCTGTTGAGGCATTCATAATTACTGTGAAAGTACTTAAAGAATTATCCCTCCATCAATAATAAAAGATTCACAAACCACAAGAGAGTAAAAGAAGCCTGAATGAGCAAGTAGTGCTGTTAAAGATATTTTATGGAATTAAAATAGAAAAGTTGATACCACTTTAGTAATTAAAGAGAAAAAGAAATTATTGGATGTTTAAAAGCTTTTAGATTAAATGTTTGACATCTTTGAAAACCAGTGATGAAGACTGGCAAAACTCACTAATAAAAATCGATACAAAAAAGCCCCCCTCAAAACTGACCTAATGGAAGTTTTTTTTCTCTTCCAAATCTGTTGCATTTCTCTTTCCTTATACCTGGATAATAATTTTGAAGCTATAATGAAGAATTAAATAACCAGTAAAGAATTAGCTAGCTGTTTCAGAATGAAATTAGGAGAGTCTTAATGGCCTAGGATGTCAGTAGCATAAAAATGAATATTTTGAGTAATTCTGCTTCAATCCACTTGCTGGTGGACAGGAAGAGGAGGTAAAATGTGCAATTTACAGATATGAGATGGAGCAGGTTAAATTCCAGTGCCTGCTATAGTATATCTGTAACCTCTGGGTAGTTGGTTTTGTGGGTTTTTTTTTTCAGGTAGAATATACAAGGTGCTAATAAGAGAAATGTTTTACTGTCCAGAGATGATAAGAAGTGGAAATTTTGGATTTTGTTAAACATGCTTCTGTTCACAACTTAGGTAGTGTAAGTGCCTGCAGAACTACATCTGCAGCTGCAGTAAGATTGAGTATTAGTCTGTCAGTTTAGGAAGCTTTCCAAGATACTTGACAGTATAAAGCTTGCCTAAGCTACCAGAGTTGTGGTCAGGTATTGGCAGCGCTCCATGGCAGAAAAGCCTTCTCTTGCCTGTCTTTGACCAAATATGGAGTTGCTGTGACTGTTATTAAATACAGAATTACTTAAAAAGCAGAGATTATATAGTTTATTTAATTGTATCCTTGCTAGATTAGAGTTTATGTTGTTGCTCGTTGCTAAAATGCATTGCAAACCTTTATGCAGCAGTTACTCTTAATGCAACTTTAATGTCTACATTGTCAGTAAATCTGTCAAGTAGACAGCAATTACTTGAAATGTGTAACTGTTTGTCTTATTGGCTTTCCAAAACCTTTTATTAAAGTGCAATCACTCCTTTTTTACTGTGAAGTTTGAGTCAAGCCAGAAGAGTGATTGCTGAAATAGTCCAGTGGAGAAGTTAAATAGAGAGTTCAGGTTTTTTTTTTGTGGTGTGGAACACTGTGCTCAAGCTGCTGAAGGAACAGAGTGTTGTTGGTTTTGAAATTTAGTAATAAAGACAGCTGTTAGACAGCAGAATTGTTAGTGTGTTGTCATGAATCATACATTGCAAAACTCTGGGTAGTTGGTTTTGTGGGTTACGTTTATCATAGTGAAAAGTTATTTACATAAGCAAGGTTTCTGCTCTTCTGGGTCAGTGCTAAAAATGACTGGAAGTCATTTCAAAAGCTGTCCACCTCTATAAATACTGTCAGCTGCAACATGTGGTGTAACATCTCTCCTTACTGTATTGCCAGAGGTTTGTTTTCTTGCCTTGGGTTAGGCTCTAGCTTCTGGGAATGCAAGAGGTAATTTGGTGTATTTATTGAGCAATGGCAGTCCAAATGCTACATCAGGCATTTTGGTTTTTAATGGCAGAACTGTTTCTGTTTGTGTGCTTGAATGTCACCTAATGAGGTGAAGTCCCAGTTCTGATTAAGGCATTGCATTTAGAAGTTCTGCAGCAGGCAACGCATGTGACAGTCCAAAGCACACTCCTCAATCAGTGCCTGAGATACTGTGCTAAACTTACATTCTGCTCTCCATACAACTTTACCTGTGTGTAGTCAAAATAGCTGCTGCTGTTTTCTACCACCACAAGACAGAGAAGATGGGATATGTGAAAACAAAATATTTTCCTTAACATGATACTTGTTAGCTGTACAACTATTTTACCAAAGATTTCTAAAAATTATCAGTCTGAGGCAGGCATTCAGAATCAGAAATCTCAGCCTGAAATTTTGAGGTACACTTGTGCAAACCATAAGCACATGGAAAACAAAGACCTAAAGCAGGAAATGGCAGGCAATCTTACAAGGCAGGCAGTGCCACCAGCTCTGCCTAATAAAATCCATGTTCTAAGCCATAACAGCTTTCTGGCAGATAAGCAGAAAGCTGCCTTTGGAGACAGACCCACGGTCTGACAGCCACATTGTCTTTTTCTTACACTTAAGAGTATTGAGAAACAAATACAGAGTGACCTTCCTGTCATACTTCTCCAGTTTCCAGAGGTCAGTAATTAGGGTCCTGTTGGATTACTTACAGGTTTCTACCACCCTCTTTTTTAATCTAGTTTTTAAAATCCCTTTAATTTCCACAGCATCCTGTAGCAGTGTTTTACATAACTGATCTGTGTTGCCATCATTGTTGCTGGCTTCAAACTGCCATCTTATCAAGTATTTTGAGTTACTCTCAGGTTCTATGTTATGAGTAGTTAACTGTCCATGTCTTATTTTTGTAGCATTTCATGACCTTAGTAATGAAATGTATGAAAGTCATGAAATTCATGACTATGGAAAGACACAAAACTTTCCTTAGTAGAAAAAGCCCCATCTGTGTACCTCATAGTGTGCTGTTACTGTCACCTTCATCAGTGCCTTCTAGCACTTGGATTAAATTGTTTTTGAGAACTGTTCCAAGTATCAAGAATGTGTTCAGAATGTGTGGAACACAAACACTTCTTGTGTTTTTTCATTCTTTTCCTTTTCTGCTGTGCATTGAATTGACCTTCTTCAGGGGAAATTAAATCTTAAGTTGTGGGAGATGTCACAGTCAGTGTTTACAAAAGGGTAATTCAGTAGTCAAGTATTTAACGAGATCCTGTGCACTGCTCATTTCCCTTCCACACAAAAGCATAATAGATGCTAGGGTATTTAGAACTAAAGTCTCTTGGTCATTTTCTGTGACAGCATTGTTTGGCTAGTTGGTCTTTTTCACAGTAATATTTTATTTTTAAGGCAGGAAATACATTGGAACTTGAACAGAAGTAGAGAGGAATACCAAAATGTCATATTTCAGGCTGTTGGAATGAATCAGGAAGATCTGGAAAGGAACATGTAGAGAGGTGTTTCTCAAAGTACAGAGACTTGACACCTGAATGGTCTGGTCTTGGCCACGGTGATGTGAGAGGCAGCATGAATGCCTATGGGAGGAGGGAGGGTTAAAGTTCTGCTTGTCCCAATTTGTTTTGAGCTCTTGCTTGCAGGGCCATATGGTTGTGTCTCTAGGACAAGACAGACTGAGTTTGGGGTTTGTTTTTTAAACAGAGAGACTAAAAGATAGACTGCAGCAAGAATTACATCTGTGCATCATTAGTGTAGTGGCTGTAGCTGAAGTGTCATCAGTAAGTGTCCACAAACAAGATGTAATAGAAGTTAAGAGAAAGAACTGAAGCCTTGAGGAAATCTGCAAGAAGTTAAACAGGGTATGAGGAAAATCCTTGGAAATCTATGCAGATGGCGTGATGAAGACAGAGAACTGGGTCACAGAGTGCTGGAGAAGAAAATGTGCGTCTATAAAACTCTGAATGATCAAGTTACTGGGTCTTAAAAAGTCACTGCTTCTGAGCTGGGTGTTTCTGCTCCTCGAGTCCTGTAAATATGCAGTGTGTAATGAATTCAAACTGAAATGATGAGGAGAGAGGGAGGGAGGAATTACTGTCACAAAAGAAAGTGGTAGCACATGGCAGGAGCGCAGGATTGAGTGAAGTGCTCTTCCAGGGAACAGGAAGAGAAAAGAGCAAAAAGCTGATAGCAGCCAAAATAGGAGAGGAAAAGATGGCTAAGAAGTGTTGGGAGGGAGTGGAGTTGAATGGGAAGGCGACAGCCAGTGACATAATGTAGCTGGAAGAACTGAAGATGGCACCTCTCTCTGATCTAGTTTGACAGGCAGTGGGTGTTTAAAAGCATCATTACTTCTTGCTGGCACTACTCTCTTCAAATATGTGAATACACATACACAGATACAGAAATGTAAATCATCTCGATTTAAATGTATAAATTATCTCTGCTTGGGCTCTCAAAACTTAGTCTAAGTGGGAAGATAAAACCTTTTTTGCTGCATCAGTCTTTGGGCTAAAAGAGCAGGATTTGGTATGATGTATTCTGTTCAGAATTTCCCAGTCAATAGAGACATGAAGAATACTTTAAAGCAGACAAACAACCTTGAGTAAAAACATAGAAAAGAGGGAACTGAGAGCATGCCTACAGAGTTCAAATAGCTGCATTTTCAGTCACTTGAACAATGATGAAAACTAAGGTATCAGCCAAGAAAGTACATGAGTTTATTCTTCTCAGAAATGACAACTTTATGCTCAGTCAAGAGTTGTTTCATACCCATGGTTAGGATGAGGTGTTCATTCACAAGAAGCAGTTCACTGCTGCAAGCACTAACACACACAAGTTTACTAAGGCAGTGCTCTGAAAAAGGCCTGTAAAGCCAATTGTGAAACACTTCCACAGCAAGTCTGGCTTTTGTGCTGCTTGTGAGCAACTCTTAAAATTCCTAGTTTTTACCTCATTGGGAAAATAAATAACAGTAAACATCATGCAGTTTTTGGACAAAGTAAGCTTGATTATCTAAACTATAATTAGTTACTAAGACAGAATNCAGCACACAGTTGCTGTCTGGGCTGCACTCACACTGCAGGCTCAGGTTGAGTTTTTCATTAACCCAGACCCCCAGGGCCTTTTCCTCAGGGCTGCTCTCCAGCCATTCTGAAGAGATAGCAGAGCAAGGGATGTAAAAAATTTCTATGCTTCTTGATAGCTTTGTCCAGTTGTTAAGTATGGCAACAGAACTCTTTATTTGCTGACTTCTAAGAAAAGTTAACAGAGTGCAAATCTTGGCAGCTTCAAAGAATTACTGAGTGTTATCAAATCAACAGACTTTTGCAGTCTAGGGTGAATTGATTTTCCTGTGCAAAGATATGTGTCAGTGAGCTTTCATGGAAGAGCCTTGAGGATATACACTTAGGAAAGTGCTGAGGTTTTGAAAGAGGTCAGACATTGTGCGTGTGTGTTTCAAAAGCATGGTAATAGGGTTTGTGTTCAAACCAACCCAGCACAGTAAGTATATTTTTTTTCTGTCCTCAAAACTGTAAGGATTCAGTCTGCAAACACAGCAAACCACATGCTTATTCATATGGTTCACAGAGCATGTAATAGCTGCCTTTGTCCTTAATAATAGGTGATTATGTAATGCTTAGTATATAATTGGTGTTCTTGAAGCAGCAGGCATTTCTCAATGCTTACATCTTTGTCACTAAAGCTAAGGAAATTTCATCTCTTAAAGGGCTCAAACTGCATCTATTTCACCTTATGTAAACAGTCTCACTTTCAGAGTAATTCATTACCTTAATAGGTTAAACTCACATTTGAAACATCAATATTTGAGCCTGAAGAAACTTCCCAGCAAAGGTATAAACGGGCACAGTCAAGCATGAACAATCTGGTTCGGCTCTTGTGGGGAGAAGATAGTGCAGACCTTCACCACACTGTACAAGATGTGCCTCACATTGTTATGTTGCTCACGATGAAGCTGGACTCAGAAACATCTAAGGATGAGGTATGTGGATAACTAAATACAACTGAAGATGAAAGGTAACAACTGAGAACAGTAGCTGCTATGCCTTTTCATGTAACAAAAGCCCCCAAACAAACCAAAAGAATAAAAAAACCTTACTGATCATTTTGAGTAATCTGTAAAACATCCATTTTGACAGAAATAAGGCCTGAAATTCCAGGGGTAAAAAAGGTCAGCACCACTGCTGACAAACTCTTACTGGATTTGAAATCAGTTCAGTGCTGCTGTCTTGTCTTTACATGAAGAACAGGCTAGAGGTGTTAATAAACAAAGCACAGATCAATTCAAAAGTTTGTTACTCTCTCTTAAATGTTCATTGTGGCGTTTTCAGTATGCCTTTTAAACCTGAACTATGAAATCTGCCTAGCCAAAAAAATGTTCTCCAGCAGGAGCTGTTGGCAGTTCCCATCCACAATCTGTCTAGCCCCTCCTGGTGTGTAATGCTAATGTGCCTTTCCTTGGAGGACTCTGCATGTCTGCTGTTCGCAGTCAGCTGTTGATTCTTGCTTGAGTAACATTTTTTTGAGCTACTGAAGTGCTTTTGCTTTGTCTTGTAAAGCTTGCTTTCACATCTTTCTTTTTTGTGTTCCTCAGAAAATTGTTTTGCTAGTGGATGTATAACTCCCTGTAAGTCTGTGCAGATGTTATTCATGATGTAGCCATAGCTACAAATACCACACTCAGGACACAGGGTAGACACAGAGCAGTAGAGAGCTGAACTTGGCCTCTTGCTTGATCTGAAAATTAGAAATGAATAAAGTGGACTTCTTAGGAGCAGATATTTGGAAAAGGACTCTTCTCCCCTTCGGTTAAATCTCCTTAGGTACAGCACAGTGCCTCAGCAATTCAGATTATCTGCGATGCAGACACCCAATGCAGTGCTACTTTGCCAGTCCCTAGGTGCTGGGGTAGTGGGAGGGTGATGGTGTGAGGAGCAGAAGAAAGTATTTTGCTTTATCTCCCCTGAAATTAACCTGTGGATCCAGTCAATGCTCCATCCCTTCTCTGATATGTCTTTATTTTTCTAGTACTATTTTTCAACCCCTGGCAGTCTGCATTGCTCTGTTGGTGGCAGGTAATACAGTGCAAGTGTTCCAGCTACACATAATGGAGGTCATTGCCTAGGGAAGAGACTGAGGAGAGCTGTAGAAAATCACATGGTATCATAGTATCATGTAAAAAAAGTTGTGAGTTTGCAGAGGTAAGTGCTTGAAAGCTAGGAAGTGACAGATTTATGGCCACTAATGCAAATTTAATTCACCCCTTTTGTACATGCACAGTCTGACGTGACCTTGAAGTGTTAAATTTGTGCTGAAAGAGGCCTGTCCTGTGCAGAAGACAAGATGGGCTGATGGGTGTGGATAGGGAAGGGCTGTTAGGCACTCCCAAATCCAGTATTTCATCATTGTGGAGTACTCAGCTTTGCAATATAAGTCATGCTCTTTTAACAGATTTTTAAGGTAAAAGCATACCAACATGGAGCTTTGATTTTGAGTTCTTTCCAGTCCTGTTATACAGATTACATTTTTTTCATGGGCGGTACCTTCAGGAAAATTTTAATTTACACAAGTGTGTCTCTTGGTTTTTTTCTTCCTTCTTTTTTCCCCCTTTTTTTCTTATTTTGATTTTTTTGCCTCCTTTTCTCTCTCCTCCTCGCCTCCTTTTCTCTCTCCTCCTCGCCTCCTTTTCTTTTGTTTTTCTTTTTTTTCTTTCTCTTTTCTCCTTGCCTTCTTTTCTCTCTCCTCCTCGCCTCCTTTTCTCTCTCCTCCTCGCCTCCTTTTCTCTCTCCTCCTCGCCTCCTTTTCTCTCTCCTCCTCGCCTCCTTTTCTCTCTCCTCCTCGCCTCCTTTTCTCAATGATGCTTTATCAATGTTCACTTACTTATTGCAAATAGTTGTTTATTTCTTGACTTCTAAGTCCATTGTTCAAGACTGTGATGTTATGTGGATAGAACAGCTATGGATAGTTGCTGCAGACTTAAAGCCCAATGTTTTCTTCGTCACTTACAGAATCTTTATGAAATATTAAAAGAAAAAGGTATTCCAGGGCTTGTGATTCCTCTGTTGGTGGACTAAATATGCAAATATCTAGTTACAATTTCTGTACTTCAGGGTAAATGGAGTGCTGCTTTCTTGCCCCATTATTTCTTTACACTCTCTCAAGAAAGAGGATTAACCCTGAATGTTGAGCAGAGGTAAAAAGAGGGATTGTAATGCACTTTTTGTCCCTTCATACCATGGAAGAATTGTTTTCCTGAGAAGTCTTGGCAGCTCTGTGGCCCCTAGCCTCTGATGTTGAGAGATGCTTTGCTGATGTAACCAAGCTTTTTGTAACATTTCCTGACAAAAGAATGTTGCCTTCTTCAAGGCATTTGTATTTAGTTTTAATTTGGTGAACAGTAAGCCACATTTCTCCTGCAGAAGTACTGTTCTAGATTAATTTTACAGTTGCAGTTCAAAATAGCAGTGAGGTTATTGTACACCTATGCCATATTGCACCATAAAAATGTAATGATTCTTTACTAAGCTTCTTTACCCATCTCCAAAGGAGGTGTGGTGTGCAGATGATATTCATGCAAACAATGGCAGCTAGAACTACTAATGCTTCCATTTGTGAGCTTTTGGAACCCAAAAATAGAGTTAATGAGCTGTGAGACTTGTAAGGCCTGTCAGCATTAAGGGCAAATAGTATTGGAATTCATTTGGAATGTCAGGGTGCATCTGAGGAGGGTCCCATGTGATTTCAGCCCCAGGTTTCAGTGAGAAAGGTTGATCTTGTTGGGTTTATGTTTTAGGTCAAGGTGGGTATGATCACAGTATCACAGTATAAGCAAGGTTGGAAGAGACCTCAAAGATCATCAAGTCCAACCCATTACCGCAGACCTCGAGACTAGAGCATGGCACCAAGTGCCACATCCAAACGTGCCTTGAACACATCTTATTTGTATCAGCATACAGCTAGAACATCTTTGTGTTGGAACTGATTTTGGTGATTCCATGTCTTAAAAGGAGTCATGTGCATATTCCTCCTACCTGATGGTATTACTGAAAGCATGTGTTTATCCTCTTGGCAAAGCAGGCATTGCTGAGTAGCTGTTCATAGCTTGGCTCATACTGACACTCACTTGTGCATCCTGTAGCATTTCTCCCTGTTTCTGTAATTTCTATGTTAATCTTTAAGTTGTGCTTCATTTTCTCTTTCTTTTTTTAACCTTAGGAAAGATGCAACTTAAAATCCTCTACTGTCAGTGCACAGTGTTTGCAGATTAGTGATTTTTAGCTGACTGGCACCACTGTACCTTAATTTCTTTTAGCCCTTTCTAATGTTGTCAAGACTGCACCAATTTCTTTCTTAAATGTTATTTAGGCTCAGTTTGAGAAATCAGCAAAATGGAAAAGGGAAGGTGTTCAGTAAGCTAATAGTTTAGACTGTCTGTCCAGGTTTGGAGTTGGAAGAAGGTTTACATTTTTAAGAAATGAACTACTTCACATCTATTAATTCCATTGTTACTGGCCTATGAACTTTCACTTAGCTTTGAGGACAGCTGAACTTGTGTGGTGGTTTGTGCTGAACCTTGCGAACTCATTAATATATAGATGTGATACAGCTATGACCTTTTGTTGAGGTTGTCTTTTCTTTCCCTGGGAAAGGCTACAGATAATTCTCAAATGAATTTTGTGTGAAGGCTCTGGTTCATAGTGAGGAGAGGGGAAAAAAAAAAAAAAGGCCTTTTCTAGTTCTCTGTCATGCTGTAATTAGAAAATGGCCAAGTTTTTTCCAGCTGAGGGATTGATTCAAGCAAAAAATCCTTGTCACTAATGAGTATTTGAAAATAGAGCTAATTAAGCTGGGTAAGAATAAAGAGTTTGCCAGGCCCTTCTGTACTGAAAGTCTGCATTCTTTGAATCATGATGAAGGAAAATTTTCTAACTGGTATTGGCACTGGCTGGATGTGCTTAGTGACATGAATAGGAAAGTTAAGCATGTCTGCATTTCTTGTGTTGGAAGAGAAAGGTAATTTAATATACTTTTTGCATTGGATATGCTTAATATTCCATGCATTAGTTCTGGCCCACCGTGGTTTGGCAGAAAAGGAGTAAATGGCGAGAAGTCACATTTGCTTCTTGCTGTATTTTTGTGGTTGCTGAAATAATTAATACAAAAATTTGGAAAGTGTTTACATTAAAAAAATCAGGAACTGTTTAGACAAAGAAAGATAACTGTCACAAATACTACTGTCTACTGATCTTCACTTTCAAGATGACTTCTTCAAGAGTATACTGACAGAAACAGGCCAAAGTTTGATGAGAAAATTGTTAATGATGTTATTTGAGTGCATACCTCAGTTAAATTTAGTGCTACAGGTGCAAAGCACTTAAGGTTATATAAAGATTGGAGTTTTTATGTCCTTATTGTTGGTTTTAAAGAGCTGTGTGATGGTGATTGAAATCTCCACTTAAATACTGGAAGAGCCATACAAATATTAGCTGTCTCTTGGAATCAGGTTTGTTAACCATGTGCTTTCAGCTCATACTGTTTGTCATTTTTTGTTTCTCCATAGAATAATCATTCTAAATAAGCCTTACTTTTCTAGAAAGTAGAAAACTGAAAACTCAGAAACATTCATATGCTTTTTAGAACCTTTTAGGATGCCCAGGCAGACTGCTGTTGTATGTGATAGAACCTTTCATGGGTTAAAAAAAAAACAAAAAAACAAAAAAACAAACACATGCGAGATAAAAAAACCCAGTATTTTGTTTTGTTCTCCATGGGGTTATCTTGTGATTCTGCTTTTGATTTTTGCTTTACTCAACTAACAGCTAACTTTCTTCACAGCAAGAAATTCTTTATCAGTACCCCATATCAGAAGCATCCCAAAAACTGAAAAGTGTGAGAGGAATATTTCTCACGCTATCTGACATACTGGAAAGTGTTACTGGTACCCAGATTATCAGGTAAAAGCATTTGAAATTTCATGTATTACTAACTGCATTGGTTTATAGATAAGTACACTCATGGGTCATGCATCAAGGTCTAGACAAAACCAGGGTGACTCTCTCATATAGAAGCATTCTGGGACATGTCCAGGAGACAATCCATTGTTTGATCTGTGGTATCATCAGAAAATGATGCAGAAATCCTTGATATCTTAGATTCCCCCTCCCTGTTCAGGTTCTCAGTTTCTCATTTTTGAATTCTAAGATGCAGAAGCACTTCTGCTGGTCTTCATGAACTGTCTTATCCCTTAAAAAAATTAATAGCTAATCCTCAGGTCTCTTATGAAGCTTTTCCTATTTGAAGAGTAAATTATGGTTGTGTTTGCACATGTGTGTCTTTTGGGGTGGGAATGTTTGTTTGTAGTTAATTGCATTATAAATCTATCACTTGTTTTGTTTGGAAAGTACCTTTGGGTATGTGAAAGATAAAAACTTTCTGGACATAGTAAGGTATTTCCTAACTAATGGAATGACACCATTGTTTTTTTCAGCACTATCAATTTTACAATGTGAGTGAATCAGTGCAGCAAGTTAATCATGGAGCCATATCCTAAAAGTTAGATTATTAAATCTTTCAATCTTAAAATAAAGTTACCGTTTTCTCATTTCATAACACTCTTGCCTCATTATTTAAAGTTTCTAGCATAATAGTAAGAAAAGTGGGGGTTGCTATAAATTTAGTGTTTGAGACCATTACAGACCTTGGTTTTAGCAGCAAGCAGTACATTTAATCTGATAATCTGCTGTGTAATGTCTGGTTTACTGCTAATAAGAACATTGAGTCTAATTCTGTTTCTTGTTCTAATCCACTAAATGGTTCAAGTGAAAGGTCTGTGTCTTTTGGGATTGCTGAGCTTTGTAGAGCAAGTTTCTGTACAAGGAGATAGCCTGAGAGTTCAAGCTTGTTTCTTACTGTGATAATATCATCAAGTACCCCTTGGAGTCTTGTGAAATTATTTTGCTATGTTCAGAACCTTCATTAGTACCTCTGGTTATCTCACTGTGATCTGAAATGACATGAGTTTTCTAAGCTGACTGTGTTAAAAGCTAGGCAGGAAGACCTTTAAAGAGCATCTGAATCACTCAGACGACAACTGTGGTGCTTCACTAGTGATTGTTCATCCTTTTTATTCGTATCCTTGAAAACATGACTACTGGTGTGATCTGTTTGGAATTGCAATCAGTCGCTCTTTGAGTTCTCTAATAATGAATAATTTATCTCCCCCAGCCACATGAACATGATTATGCATGAGAGCATGAGACTTTGCATATAAAACACATATAAATCATTCTGCCTTATAATGGGGGTCTTTTGTAACTTCATAGTGTTAACAGAAGTGCTTCTGGTTCGTTTTTTCTAGTTCCTCCCTTTTCTTGTGTGAAAAACTAGTTCAAGTTGTTTACTGGAAAGAATCTGACAAGTTGCTTGTAATCGGCCTTCCTGAAGACAAGTGAGTTTAAAATAAAATACTTTATTTTCCTTTTATTTTGTTTCCTATTACAAGTCCTCAAATCTTGGGCCTAAAAAAAGACAAGAGGGAGGCCTTACAATGTCTCTTCACTAGAACTGGCTTCCTGTACTTGTGAATTGTCTTCCTTGGTGGACTTTGTTTGTAGCTTTTGTACATCCATTGTTAGAGGGCCTTTTGCCTCTAAAAGGAATAAGGTGTTACTACATCTCAAATATTTGTGGGCTAGCAAACAGCAATTTTCAGTGTTTGCAGAAGTCTCAATTAGAGACTACTGAGTAACACCAGTAATATTACACACTTAGGTGTTCTAGGAGGACTTCTCTCTTTCTTCACCCCTCAGCTTTACTACTATGTGCCCATGAGCAAGTCACTCAAAGGAAATTTCTCCTGCAGTCTGAATTATTTATTTGCACTATACTACCAGTTAAAAATAGAGCTCTTAAGAAAGTGCAAATGCTTATTCATGTTAAAGATGCTATCACCACAGCTCTATGTTTTTATTTTTCAGTGTGCCACTTCCTCAGCTGAGGAACATGCTTGAAGATGTTGTCAGGACCTTGAAATTTATGTATGGTTCTTTAGACATGTGAGTTCTTTCAAAAGTGTTTTCAGTCACTGATTTTCCATTGATCTCACTGAAGAGAGATAGCGGCATCAGTTTTAATGCTGACCTGGGATTTCTTTGCATGTTCCTTCATACTTCCACAAAGAGAGAGAAGACTCCAGGGGAACCTTATAGCTGCCTTCCAATATGTGAAGGGAACCTGCAGGAAGGTTGGAAAGGGACTTTTCATAAGGGTGTCTAGCAGTAGGACAGGTAGGAATGGTTTTAAGCTGAGGGAGAGTACGTTTAGACTGGATTTTAGGAAGAAGTTGTACAGTACAAGGGGTGGTGAAATTCTGGAATAGGCTGCCCAGAAAGGCTAAGCATGCTCCCTCCCTAAGGGTGTTCAAGGCCAGTTTGGATGAGGCCTTGAGCAGCTCAGTCCAGTTGAGAGGTGTCCCTGCTCTGTGGCAGGGAGGTTAGAGGGGATGATCTCTAAGGTCCTTTCCAATCTCAGCCATTCTGTGACTGAAAAAAAAACAGAATTCTGTGCTTCATGCCTTTTTTGTTTCTGTGTTAACTCCAGTGTTTGTTTTTTTCTTAACAGTCTTTGTTACTTCAGAAAGTTTTGTCCTTGGTTAGGTTAAATCATTCACATAACCTAACTCACCATGGATGTCAACAGCACTCTGCCAATGTTACCCTTTGTGCTCAAGTCTGTAGGACATGCATATGAATCAGTGATGTATTTATAATAAACACTCCAGACTTCTCAGCTTTACTTGGCAGACTCTTTCTCTGCAGCTGGAAATTGCGCAGAAAATTCACAGTCTGACTGTAACCTAAATAAAATTGCTTAGGTAGGCTGCTCAAATGCTTGCATTCAATTCAGGGTTGAACTGAGAGGGCTGTAGAGAAAGAAAAAGAATAATATTCATTTCTGAAAGGATGAAGATGATTACTGTCTCAAGTTGTTGTGAGACATCTGCTGTAATACTGTATGGGTGTAGTTTTTCCTTTGTTTGCAGGTACTGCCTGGATATTAGCCTAGTGGATTTTTTTTTTTCATGTTTACATGTTTAAAATGAATGCAAAAAAAATAAAAATCCAACTGTAGTATCATGCTGTAGAGACTTCTGCAGCACAGAGGGTTATTTAAACAACCTACAAGTTTCTCAGTGTTATTCTAACTTGGAGTTCATGTTTGTTCAGTGCCTTTTGCCAGGTGGAAAATGTTTCTCGCCTGGATCATTTTTTCAACCTGTTCTTCCAGCGTGCACTTCAGCCTGCAAGACTCAGGTCAAGCGGCAGCCCCAGCGCTCAGCATTACGATACCTGCAGTGCCTTATTCTGCGACAGTCTGCCGGGCCTGCGCTGGCTCACCTTGCCCCAGGACGTCAAGGTCACGTCAGGTTCAGATCTCTCTAGAGAAACCTTTCTGTATGAGAGGCCAGGAAATTGATGCAGGTTCTGCTGTTACTGTGTAATTCGCCTAAGGGCTGTGCCCATCCCAGACCACTCATTTTCCTACAAGATCTTTCTTTTAAGTTTACAACTGCTCAATCGCTCCTATGGGAGTATACTTTCAACACTCGATGATTGTTAAATGATCACTGCTAAGTTTCTCATCAGACAGACTCTGGCACAGAGCAGATTAGAGGTCTCACTTTTTTCTTTTTTATGAGTGTTTTGATTGTTTGTTTCTGTTGTTCTTTCTGTTTCTTTTTTAAAAGCTCTGTTATTCTTGGAGGACAGTACAGTCCTCCAATTACTTTGTAGAGCACTATAGCAAAAATTTAAGCAGTATCATGTTCTTTAAAGGAAAGTGGTTTTAGTAAAATTTACATTAATACAGAAGTGAGCTAGCTGAAAGTGGCTTCAGTAGAACAAAGAAAATGTGTGAGAAAGTTTTTGGCAATTTCCATAGAGACAAATCCTAAATCCATTGTGAAAAAGATTTTTCTAATAACTCAGTTGGATAGTGTAGCTTGCCAGACTTCAGAGTAGTCTCTAGCCTTCAAGGGGCAGTCACTAGACCCCATGCTTTAAAGCCCACAAAGCAAGAGTGACAGCTCCTTTATACCCAACAGTGAGTTCAGCAGGCACACAAGCAAAAGAAATTTTACAGTTGCAAAGAAGAGGGAAGTAGACAGCAATTAAGAAGGATTTTTCTTTCAGCTGCTGAATTGGTGTCCCGAATATTCGATATTTCTACTAAATAGTATGTGCAGACTTTTAGATCTCTAAGGTGTACTTGTGGATCCTAATCTTTTGAGACAGGCAAGGCAGAGAGAACTCTGCTGTTAGCGTTAAGTTCATGTGTGGTAAATCCCTGCAAAAATGTTCCGTTTAAATGTTTCAGATGGAAATTGACACAGCACTGAGTGACCTGGAAGCAGCTGACTTTGCAGAGCTGGTAAACGATTTTATTTTTGTTGTTTCCACTGTATAGTAGCTCTTTGCCTTAGTGTCATTTCAGTGGTTTAAAAAAGCATTACTTTGAAACTCATCCACTTTTTTTAATCAATTGGGAGTTATCTGTCAGACACAGATAAGAACTAGGTAAGTTATCTTGAGATGAAAATTGGTGGTGGTTTTTTGTGACACAAAAATCCATAATTGAGGCTAGAAATGTGGTGGTGTTCATATTTCCTGCTCTGCTGATAATAAGTAGTCAAAAATCAAAGTGTTAAATAAGATATTGATTACAATTGACTGGAATTGGTAGACTTGCATTTGGTTAAGTTAAAAATCTGAATTAAAAGTTAAGCCCTGCTTTTTCTTCTCCACAGTCTGAAGACTATTACAACATGAGAAGACTGTATATGATTATGGGCTCTTGTCTCTTCTACAAGGTAACACTAGCCATGAACCTAAAGATGAGGAAAATACATCAAGAAGTCTAACCCAGGCATAGAGTAACTCTTTTCAGAACCTCACAGATATGAAGATGTATGATTGCTTCACATGTGCATTTATAGTAAGAGACCTAAAACTCAAACATAGCAGAAAACACTGATGTTCAGAAGTGATTTGTAGTGTGTGATGGGTAAGAACAAAATGCTTGTTTGCAACTGGTGTATAATCCAAGGACTGGTGAGAGACAGTAATAAGAGTTCAGATGAGCCTGTGTGATATTCTAATAGGGATTTTTTTTTTTGTTCATGTGCTATTTTTAATGAAGATAACAGGTGATGTGTCTTGAATCTGTCTTCAAATCCAAGTCTTGAAAAATTGCAGAGAGCTTTCTTCACCTTGGCCTCATTTTAAGTGTATTGTTATGTGATGGTTTGGGAGTTCTCTGCCCCGCCACACTTTGTAAAATGACCCAGACTAGACTCAGCCGGCTGGAAGTTAAGGACTGACGCTGTATTTACAGCTCAGTACAGNATTAGCCTCAAACCAGCACATATTATTAAAAGCAGACAGTGTATTCAGCAGTATAAAGAGGAAGGTAACAGCTTTGCTTCAAGGAAAGTGATCTTTTATGGATTTTTATTCAGCACTTGTAATGTGTGTTGGTAGTGTTATGAAACAAAGCTGCTAGCGTAACTGGAACTGCACATTATCTACCTTGACAGTGCTTTAACTATAATGCCCTTAGTGCTAGAAGCACTGTTGTACTGTCTGTCTTTTTTTGGAAGAGTTAATCATTGCAGTGAAAGCTGAGTGGGTTTTGAGAGAAAATTAAATGTGAATTAAAGCACCTTAACCCTCTAGCAGTTTTGCAAGCTGTTAAAGCTCACCTTTGATAACTTGGACATATGCTGATGTTATGTTTGTCTCCATTTCAGTATTTTAATTGAAAAGCTGAGTGTTATCTGTTGTACAGCTCTATAACAATAAGAGGCGCTCTGCCCAGAAAGCTTTACAATCTGAATGCATGGAGAGCATGCATATCTCTATATGAAGTACTCTGAAGTGCTAACTGGTGGTGTTGTATTTCTTACTGAATACACTTCCTTTTCTGTGTTTAATTCAGGGTTACTTGATTGGCAGTCACTTGCCAAAAGAAGACCTTGTTGATATAGGCTTGTATTGTCGGCACTATTGTCTGTTACCCTTGGCAGCCGAGCAGAAGATTGGTCAGTTAGTGATATGGCGAGAAGTGTTTCCACAGCACCATATCCAACCACCTGACGTTTCAAGTTTTACAGGTTACAGGGAACCTGAAGCAAGATACTTTTTACTGATCGTTGGCTTGGTGAGTTAATGTTTGCAGTATGCTCTTTCTCTGATGCTCTGTGTTGCTGTTGTCTGTTCAGTGAGATCAATAGCAGGGTTCATTTAAGTGGGCTATAAGGAAGTAGTTCTTCACAATGAGAGTAGTGAAATGCTGGAACAGGTTGTCTAGGAATGGGGCTGATGCCGCATCCCTGGAGATATTCAAGGTGAAACTTGATGGGGCCCTGAGCAGCCTGATCTAGTTGATGTCCCTGCTCACTAAAGGGTGGTGGGACAAGATGATCTTTGAGGGTCCGTTCCAACCTGATGCCATCTATGAATATGTGAATATTTCTATGAATTTTATTTAGTAATTTTACAAAATATTACAGCTATTTCATGAGATAGACCATCTCAGTAGCATTTTTTTATACATTTGCAAAGCCTGCAAGTTTAAATTCTTATTTTTGTCTTGTCACTTCAGTTAAAAGTATTTTAACTTTCACAATCATGTATTTTTAGACACCTCATTTCAGAAATATTTGGGTTTTGTTTTTTAATACAGACTTCTTAAAAAATAAGTAACCAATGAGCTTGTAGATCATAGCTTTTACATTTGTATGATTAATTCAAGTAACATGGTAACAGAAAGATCTCCTTGGACATGATTTGATTGTTTAAAAAAAAACAAACAACTAACTCTGGAGATGAGGAAGCAATGTCGAATGCAGTGTCAAATATTTTGCCCAAGTATGAGAGACAAATAAACACATTATAGCATGTGCTGTATATGAAACCAAAGGTTAATGTTGCTACTTTCATTTTTACAGAGACACTTCATGCTGTGTGTCCTGCTGGAGGCAGGAGGCTGTGCATCAAAAGCCGTTGGGAACCCAGGACCAGACTGCATCTATGTAGATCAAGTCAAAGCCACTATACTTCAACTGGAAGGCATAGAAGCCAGCATAGAGGAAAGGCTAGATTCTCCTTCTGTTCCACCTTTAGCTTGTGCTGACTCCTTCCTTCCTGCTGCACGTGACAAACTGGAGAGCTTGACCACCTCACCCATCCTAAATAAGCTACAAAATACGTCCAAATTGGTAACCACTCCAGCAAGCAAAAGGACTCTGTTTGGTGACTCTTCCTTAATGACACGTAAGCCAAGCCCTACAAGAAGCAATGAAGGACCTGACCATGGTAATGAAGGTGCTGTGGAAGATGAAAGCAGTAATCTACAGTCTGCAGTAGATCAGGTGTGAGAACAAAGATAACTGATAAAAATACATAAATTGATTTAAAAAAAAAAAAGTCTTGAGAAGGCTGAGAGGAAATCTTACCAACGTTTATAATTATCTGAGGGGTGGGTGTCAGGATGAAGGTGGTGGTCTCTTTTCAGTGGTGCTCAGTGACAGAACAAGGAACAACAGGTACAAGCTGGAACACAAGAGGGTCCACCTCATTGTGAGGAGACACTCCATTATGGTGAGCACTGGTACAGGCTGCCCAGAGAGGTTGTTGAGTCTCCTTCTCTGGAGACTTCTGAAAACCATCTGGATGTGTTTCTGTGCAGACTGCCCTGCTTTGGCAGGAGAGTTGGACTCAATGAGCTCTGGAGGCCTTTTACAACCCCAAACATTCTATGGTTCTGAGGGGCTTAAGGGTCTTCTAAGAATAATTCTAATAGCCCCTAAATGCAGTAGGAAATAACTCTGTTGCCTTGGGAAGCCTTGGATTAGCCTTGGAGTCATCACTTCTTAAATATTATTGCTTGTAAATATTTGGGTTTTTCCCCATGACTGAAGTGAGCATGGCTGCTTTGGAATCAGCAGAAATAAGTGGGAAATATTGCCAAAATAATAATGTGTAAACAGAAGTTATCAGAACAAATTGCTCTACAGTTGTACAACTGCTTCTAACCCATTTTGGTCTAGAATAGACTATAAAATACACTTACATAAGTTGATGCAATTGTTGAGGCCTTTTGAAAAATGCTGTGTTGTGTTCTCCTAAGTAGGTGGTTTATTGATTTGACTCTTTTCATTAGCTGTGTTTTCTCTGTTAGCTTATCCAGCTGCTTGTTTTTCAGGCCACTCGAAAGAAACATACCTTACCAAACCCATTTCATTTAGGAAGCCTCAAAAAGAACCTTTCAGAGAAAGATACAGAACTTCTAAATGCTGTCAAGTAAGAAATTATTTTTCACTAAGTATTTAATTTCTAAGCCCCTACTTGTATCATTGTTTGAAAAGGCACAGCTTGCAGAATTTTATTCTGCAATTTTATCCTGCATGATTTTATTCTAATTAAATCTTTGCTATGCAAGGCTTCTGAAAAGTGAAGCTCTTAGATGGAGAGCTTCATTAGATAAAATGACTCTTTCTTGGGAATATGTTGGTAGAATATTTGCACATCCCACATCTGTATGACCTTGGAATCTCAAATAAAAGAGATTTTGGACCACACCTACACTTTGCCTCTCGGGTATTTGTAGGTAGGTGTGCAAAGGACCAAGAAGCCATGATCTTCCCAGTTGCCATTTGTTGCTTGTGACAGCAAGGTCTGCTCTGGTCTCTTGTTTGAGCTCTGAAAAAAACCCTTTTTTTTTCTTTTTCAAAAAATGTATTAACAGTCCACATCAGCAGGATCTCCTTGCTGTAGAATTAAGCACCTTTTGATGGTCTGCATCGGTTTTTGTGCTGTTTTGTTATTACCATAGAAAAAATTCTGTGGTAAGAAACAAAGTGTTGCTTCACTAAAATTTCATTCCAAATTATTTTCATATTAAGTGAATTCTTCTGCTTGTGTTTTGAAGGTTGACATCTGGTCCTGAGAATACCCTCTTCCACTATCTCTCCTTGGAAACGATGCAAGGGATCTTTATTACTCCAACTCACAAAGAAGTAGCACGGCTTGGTGGCTCCATCCACCCACAGCTAATTGAGAATTTCTATCGTTGCTGTCTTTCCATTCGTTCTGTTTTTCAGCAGTCCATGAGGAAAGAAGTATGGAAGCTTTGTTTTCTGTTTTTCTGTCCACATTCTCAGTATTTTACTTCATAACTTAAGCAGTTAGCTAGCAGGAATATTTGTATGTGTGTGGTTGTTTTTAAAGCTCCTGATTATTTTTGCTATTATGGGTAGGTTCTTTTTCTCCCCATCCAACCAATTGTGGATGCAATGATGGCTCTGTTTCCCAACCAAAATGCCTTCACAATAAATATTCTATGTCTCCAGTAGAGCATTTGCTTACTGTGTTTCATATTAGGAATCTTGTTTGCAATTTCATAGAACAGTTTAGGTTGGAAGGGACCTTAGAGATCATCTACTCCAACCTCCCCACGGTGGGCAGGGATGCTAGACTCAGTTGCTCAAGGCCTCATCCAGTCTGGCCTTGAATACCCCCAGGGAGGAAGCATCCATAAGCTGGACAACATTTAGCAAAAAGTTCTTTGTCCTGAGTTCAAGAACTGTTAAGTAGCAAAACAGGTTTGTTTTTTTTTTTTTTTAAACCATTTCAGTGCTGGAAGATTTCAGATTAGCAGCAGAAGGAAATTTAGGGCCTCTTAATTTCACAGAAAGATGGGCAGTGACAGGGCAGTCACCCCTCGGTGTGCTGTCTGTATCTGGACAATGAGGTGGAGAGGGCCTCTGACAGTGGGAAGTTTTTCATTGTTAGTGCCTTTGGTCTCTATGCTACCCAAGGTTGCTTGTAATTTGCCATCCACTAATGTCTGTAGTTGTTTGGTCTCGTGGATATGAGTCTACCAGAAGACTGGCTATAGTGATCAATTCCAGATGCCAGAACAGGTAAGGCTTTTTTCCCATTACAGAGATACTGAAGCCTGATCCCAGCTGGCAGAGCTTTATGTGGGTACTTGGTGTTTAGGTTAGACTTAAAAATGGACAGACCTGATGTCAGCAACTGTACTGTCTTCTATTAGATTACAAATTTCTCTTTACTCCATGTAATCCATCTGGAGTGAGAGGGTAGTAAAAACCAAGAGATCTAAACAATAGGTACAAGAATAGATTAATGAGATTCTCTGTTCAGATCAGACATTTTGTTTTCAGTGCACGCTGTGTTATGCTAAAAGTCTGCTTTGCTAATTGCACACTTGATTTTTATTGACACGAACCAAATTAGAGTAACATTTCATCTCTGCTTATTTTGTTGACCTGTTTATCCTTTTCAAACAGAAAAGAAATAATGAGCTATAAATCCATGTGGAATACTGTCTATCAGTTCCATTTTTTAGCTTCCAAAATGACAGTCCAAGTGAATTAAATGAGAAGTAGGGAATGGCGGTATAAATTTGAGTGAACACAGTTTGCAAATAGCAGTATAATTGTTCTTAATGTTGCCTTGAAGTTACCCAAGATGTCACTTCTGGTTAGACTGATGTGCCTTCTAAGTCATCCAGGAATTTTTAAGTGTTAGAAAAATAGGTTAATTTAGTGGATTGTTTTGTCAACTTCATGTCACACTGGGCTTTGGCTGAGCAGGCTCTGGCAGTGAGTCACGTATTTTGGGCACTTCTGTAAGGAGTTGTGGAAACTCACAAGCAAGCAGAGAGGATGTACAAATACTTCTTATCAAATTGCCTCTGATATTAACAACTGTCAAATAGTGTGTGGTTCAGGCCAAAAGAACTGAATAAAGAAACCAGTCAACTGTTAGATGTAGCTCAAAGAAAGTGGAAAAACTCACACTTCAAAGTCAGAACTTCAGCTTCTTGTTTGGCCACAGCTACTGCAGCACATGCTTTACTGGCTTCTTTAGGTGGGAGTACAGCAGGTAGCTGCTGGGTTCACTCTGCTCTGAAATTCAGAAATAATCAATGAATGTGTGCTGCAGAACAAAGTTTCACTTCTAGAGAAATGTGGGGTAGTTTGTATGTTGGCTCTAGATCTTTGATATTGTAGGCAGGTTGAGAGGTGTGGTTTCTGCTTTTGCACATGGCAGACAGAACTTCCTTGATTTGTTCGGTTTTTTTTTCTTTTTTTAAAGTCTCCGTGACCTTTGAAGAAACTGATTGGAACAGAAATTTCCTTGATATATCCAGAGATGCCCTGGCTTAGTAACTCTTTTAAGATAGATTTATTTCAAAGGTGTTTCCATAATCTCATGCCACTTCTCACACTTTGAAATAAGAAAACAAAGATTTAAAGCTTTGGGTTTTCATTATTATGTAGACGTTTACAAAAGAATAGTAAACTGCCTTTGACTTCAGTGGGGAAGAGTTGAACTACAGACAAACCCATTCACAATTCCTCCTGTGTTTGTCTCCAAGTCCATTCTGGTCTTTAAGCAGACATGGGAGGGGAAAAAAAGATACCATGGCTTTAGTGAACTCGCAGAACTTTTGAGGGCCAAGGTAGGTAAGACAGACAAATAGTTTTTGTGCTTGCAGTTTGATCCTTACCAAACAGGTACCAGAAGTTCAGTTAAGAAACAAATGGGACTTTTGCTCTGTACAAAACATAGCCCTAAAAGCTTATCAAAACTACAGAAAATAAAAGACATTTTCAAGAAGTTATGCACTGATAACTGAGTAAAGGCAAGGAAATGTTCTGAGCAAAGTGCTTTGGCTCTGTACTTAACAGAAATAAATTTCTGCCTAGCAAACTCTTACTCAACTCACTTTTACCATCACCATTCTTAATTAGAGAAGCACACAGAGGAAAAAATGAGACCTTCAGTTGTTGCAACAAATTTTTTTTTTTTTTTTAAGAAGTTGTCTTATCTCAGATAAGAATGGGAAAGCCTGTTTATGTCTAAGTAATGAAACTCTGGAGTAGAGTAAGCAAGTTAGTTTTATCTTCCAAGCCTGGCTCCTTGACAGCAGTGTCATTTGTCAGAGACTCCTGAAGCACTCAAATAGTTAAAATTGCTGTATGTGTGTGTGTAAAAATCTTTCAGTCTATACTAATATTTGTTGTTTTACAGAATAAGAAAAAAGCAAGCAGTGGGATTTCAGAATTTAGTAAGGCAGCTGAGGACCAGGACCTGATAACAGAACATGGAGTTTTGTTTGAGTGCTCTCCTGATAACTGGACTGATCAGAAGAAACCACCACCAACAATGAGTTACTGGGTTGTGGGGTGAGTTTAAAGACCATTCAATGTTTCTCCCCAAGTTTTCCATTTTGAATACACTGCTGTATTCTTCAAGAATAAATGGAACTGTAGCACATGACAGAAACACTACAAGGGCTTAGTACATTGATGCGTGGCAGTGTACCTAGGTAGACTAAGCTTAAAAATCAGTAGATTTGAGGATACTGGGGCTTGCAGCTTGTAGCCCAGAAACTTGTATCACAGAATCAACCAGGTAGGAAAAGATCTCCAAGCTCATCCAGTCCAACCTACCACCCAGCCCTATCCAATCAACTAGACCATGGCACTAAGTGCCACCTCCAGGGATGGCAACTCCACCACCTCCCTGGGCAGCCATACAAGTACCACACAGACATCCTGAAAACCTGAAGACTTTTTTTCTGTACACAGTCTTGAGCAGAGATATAAAAATCTGATTTATTGAAAGAAGTAACACAGGAGAAATTTGCTGTCTTGCACAGCAGTTGTTCTTAATGTCTTGCTGAAACTGCAGAGTACAGCCAGAATTTATCAGTTGAGGAGAAGCAGCGAACACCTAAAATGACTTTTTTCTTTTTTTTTCATTCCCTTTTTTTTCTTTTATTTTTTTTTCCCCAGGAGACTCATTCTGCATCCAAAACCTCAAGAGTGTTATGTCTGCTTTCATGACTCAGTCACAGAAGCTGCTGTTGAACTGGCCTTTAAACTTTCCTTTGGCTTAACTACATAGATGAACTTCCTGAACATTAAGCCATCCTGTGGGGTGTTGTCATCTCTTTGAAGTACTTCTATATAAAGAGAAATTAACCCAATTGTGGTGCCCACCCATGGTGTATCTCTGAAATGCTTTCAAAAAAGAAATAGATCTACTTTGTGGTATGATACAGTGATGATTGACTTCATGATCTCATCAGCTGAAGACAACGAAAGTTCTTACTTCTATATACTGTCAGTTTATTTATCCTGATCATAAATTTACAATATAAAAACAGCATATCATTTGTACATTGATTGCTGTTCACTATATGATATGCAATGTAAAATGATAACTAGATATCTTCTAAGTACTCTCTGAAAATCTGGCATTTGATGACAGAAAAATTGTGGGGTTTTTTTTTTTTTCCAGTTACACTTTTGCTCTTTTAAGGGCATGAAAAATACTGAATGTTTTCAGTAACACTGTGTTAATCAGAACAGGAAGAAATCTTTTAGCCAATTTATGGCACTTAGCCACACAAAACTACTGGCTTATCATTTTAGCCAGTATGGTCTCCTGTATGCTCAAGCACTGTAGTGTGGTTTGTATTTTAATTCGTGAGTTTTAACTGTAAGTAATACTTCTGTGTGTTAAAATGCACTTTTGAAGGCACCAAAGAAGATAGAGGGGAAGAGGGGGTGATGTTTTTAAGGCCTGTGCGTGGACTCAATTTTATATTCATAATTTGATAATTAAAAAGGTATAGTTGGTTAAAGACAAGTAAAGCATTAGTCTGCTTTTCTTGGTTAACCTATTTTCTCTTCTGTTGAAGCAGTATTGTTTAGCTAGGTTTTCTATAATTTACAGCTGGTTATTACAAAAAATATTAGGTTACATCCACATAAGCCAAGAGGAGGCAAGATGTTTACAAAATGGATGTTCTTCTACAAAATTTAGCTTTCCTACAAATCATTAAAATGTTTGTAACCAACAGCCCAGCTGCTCCTAAAGTTTTTATTGTTTTTAAGGTTTAGTTTAAAACAGACAAACTTTTTGGGGTCTTTTTATACTTAGCACATTCAGATCTGGTCACCTGCATAGCTTTCCTTCACGTTCCATGTCACAAGGGAACATTTTTAATTTTTTTTTCCCCCTTTCCTGCTGTTTCTACTTGCTATTCATGATTGCTTTTCATAAAATGCATGACTAAAGTTGTATTTTAAACAATGGGATCAAAAAGTTTAAATATGCAGGAAAGTAAATCCAGTTCCATAGGCTCTCCTGATGGAGTCTTAGATCTTGTTTTCACTTGTAAATTACACTGTTTAGAGTGGTTCTAAAATAGTCAAATGCCTGTAACTGCCCACTCTCACGGAGTGATTCACAGCTTGTCTTGATTCACTCAACAGTTGCTTTAACTCCAAGCACTAGAAGTCCTAGGCCTGAAATTTAAGCATGTGATTGCAGGTTTCATTAATCAGCCATGACTAGAACTTATGGTTCCTAGAAGATGAGAGACAGTATTTCACTTAGACAAAACTGAGTTGTATCAGTAGTGATTTAGATTTGTTCCCTTCTGTAATTCAATTAATGTGAGATTTACAAAGTATGTTCTAATAGTATGGATGTCATCTGAACAGCATCTTTTAAAAGTCAAAGTATGTGGAGTTTGAATACTAGATTTTGTTACAGATGGAGGAAGGAACATAGAAAAGCAAGCACTCTGCTCCACTGCTCGTAGTAGGTTTAATAGAGCAGGTTTAGGGAGAATCACAGAATGGCTGACATGGAAGGGACTTTACACATCATCTGCTGCAACCTCCCTGCCATGGGCAGGGATGCCTCTCAACTAGACTTAGCTGCTCAAGGCCTCATCCAGTCTGGCCCTGAACACCCCCAGTGAGGAGGCATCCACAGCCTATGAGTCTTACCACCCTCATACTGAAGAACAACTCCCTAAGATCCAGTCAAAACCTGCTCTCCCTCAGCTTAAAATCATTCCTTCTAGTTCTACTGCTAGACACCCTTATGAAAAGTTCCTCTCCAGCCTTCCTGTGATCCCTTCAGGTATTGGAAGGCAGCTCTAAGGTCCCTCCAGAGTGAGTCTTCTCAAGGCTGAACAACCCCAGCTCCCTCAGTCTGTTCTTACAGCAGAGGTGCTCCAGCCATTGGATCATCTTTGGGGTTCCCCTCTGGACTCGCTCTAACAGTTGTGTCCTTCTTATGGGGACATCAGAACTGGATGCAGTATTCAAGGTGGAGTCTCACAAGAAACTGATTTTTTTTTTTTTAACTTGGAAGTTATTACTTAAACTGTTAGCAAAGCAATATGGTGTGCAACAAATGAATGGAGCACCAGAGTGAAAACCACTAACGTCAAGGGAATGCAAGAAACAAAAGATAGCGTTTAAAACCATCAACAATTAAACCACTTTGACTGAACAAATAGGGTGTTTCATGCCTCCATTAGTCATGAAGTCAAGAGATGTAGGGGAGGTAAAGCAGTTAAAATAAATGGTATCAGCATTCTAGAAGGAACTGGTACTCTTGACCTGCAATGGAATGGGTATAAATAACAGAACTAAAATTTATTTCCTTGTCACATATGTTTATTCACTCATAACTCAATATGACCAACAGCTACTCTGTTACTTTTTTTTTTTGTTCTCTTGTTGGGGGAGAGGGACCAGTTCTCACAGCTGACAGAAGCCTCTTAAGAAGTTTCTGATGTCTCTGATAGCCTGCTGCCAACCCAGGGATGGTGGCCCTCTCTGAAAGGATCCATGTATCATCAAGCAAATGTTGGGGTTTCTGGGCCTGGCTGCAAGGCAGGGGAGGGAAGCAGCTCGGTGTCTGGGTGCCCTGAGACCACCAGCTTTTAACTTGTGAAGAAAAGCCAGTTCAGTTCCTGCCAGCCTGTGCTTTTGGGAAGAAAGGGAAAGAGCGAGGTTGGGTGCCTGGGTTGCTGCTTTGTGCCACAACTGCCCTGCAGAGCACAGACCTCTATGATCCCCTGTCTCCTAGTGGCTGGTGATGTGGGGGCTGGTGCCTGTTGAGTGAGTAAAACTGCTGCTCCAGCTGCAGGCCTTCTGCAGATGAGTCTGAGTGGGACAAGGGTGCTATGGCTTGCTTCATGCGCACGCACAAGGAGCAAGTACTTCTTTTGGTTTATTTGGTTGTAGCAAATGTTGGTGCTTATGGACTGTGCAAAATACCTTTTGTTGCTTTTACAAGAGCAGTGTTTTTGTCATCCTCAGATTGATGCATAGGAAAAGCATGATTAAAATAACAAATGACAACTCAAGTTTTAGTTTTCATTGTTTTTAAGAAGTCTTTCTCTTCATTCATAGTAACACAAGAAAATTAAGATGTTTAACTGAACACCATGGCTGCATGCCACAGAGGTCACTTTGTGGTCACTGCTTAGCAGACTCAAATGTCTGTTAACATCCTCATAGACATTTTTTGCTTCATGATCCACGTAAGACTAGCTCCTCTACTACCTCCTTAGCTCCATTTAGGTTCTTAAATGTTTATTTTAGTGTCCAAAGGGATGGAGATTTATTTAGAATTACAAAAGGCCTAGCAAGTGTCTCATAGTTGTATCAACCCTTCATCACTGCTTTAATGTGGAGTCTGAGCACCCCCTATGGAAACAAATGTGTGGGCAGGCTCCTTCAGGAAAACAATTTCTACAGTTCTGTTTAATGCCATTCTGTTTCCTGACTGCAGTTTACATAGGTATCTCTAGTCTTAGGAATGTATGGAAGAAGTGAAAATCCTACCTCTTTCTCAGCATTGTGGATGTTTCACTTGCAGGTTTAGATTTTCTGGTGCTAAGTGATGTCAGGATAAATCCTCATTTCCAATACCAAATACCTGAAAAATAAAGGACCTGAAAATGAACATTTTTGGTCTTTGTTACAGCTTGTACCAAAGTACAAACAATAGACAAAATACATAATTGTGTGGTATGCACTCTGAAATGTTCTAAACGTTCCTTTCTTTTTCTATAGGATTTTTCAGCTTTTGACATTTGGGGCAAATGCTATAAAGTATTTCCCAGTGCAGACTCTGAACTTTGCTTTCAAGGACAAATACAAATACATTTGTGTCTTCGAAGTTGGGTAAATATTCTCTTGCATATTCATTCTGCTTTATGAAGAAACTAGATCTGATCTGTGCTGTGCAGTTCTTTCTCTCATCATGACTGCTAATTAGTGGTGTTATAAGATTTTATAATGAGCCTATTTTATAACAAGAGGAACACGAGTATGGCTTACTATGGAGCTTATTGTTGAAGGTAATAAAATCCAGAGTTGGATCCTTAATGATTTATAACTTTGTGATATGCATGTAAATAACTGCTTAGAACTGCAGTCAGAATTTTCAACATTTTATTCAGGCCATGTAATAATTTCAGAGATAAATGATTCAAGTATTGAGATGGATATTAGAAATCATGGGCTTAGACATCTGGGCTTGATCAAAACCCTCAATTAAGTCTCACAGTTAAGACTGCATTAATCTGTACTCTAGTCTCAAAACCTTTTATGTTCATGTAATTTCACCTGAGTGAAATTAAGTTGCCTTTTTTTTTTCTAGTGTGTGTAGTCTCTGGGTTGTGCTCCTCAAGCAGGGTTCTCTCATTTTAATTTTTTTCACATTATTTTCTTGAATACCATTAGTATGCAAGTGTCAGAAAAAAGGTTTAAGTACAGATAGTAAAATGCATCTTACTGCTGTAAATAAGTAATACTTCACAGTGAAAACTCATTTCTTATTATATGTAAAGCTAGAAACATACTGCTAAACAGCTAAAGCATTTGAAGTGAAATCATTTTGTAAAATGCACCAGCAAAGGAGCAGTTTTACAGTTTGTAGCTCAGAAAGGCGATTAAACTTCTGGGCTCTGCTGCCTTACCTTGCCATTCTGTGTACTTGGGCAAAGTCTCTTGGACCGATTCTCAAAAGACACAGAGGTCTACATCCATGAAATTAATTACAAGAAATCTCCGTCTTGGAATGTGAAATGTTGATATTGGCATTTAACAAATTACCTAAAATTTATTCCTATCAGCAGAATGGAAGGTAAGTTCTTCAGATCTGATTTGCTTAATGTGAAAATAGCTGGAAATTTTGCTTTGTTTGTGTCTGTCTTAGGTTATCTGTTTTAGATTTCTTTGGTTAAGTTTTGCTAATTTAAACAAAAACTCAGTGTTCTGTGCTTTCTCTTGTTGACAGTTTTTTACTGCTATGCCAGAAACTTTTCTTGCTACAGGCTTTTTCTGGTGGTGCTGGCATGGAGGAATGCTGTCAGTCAAAATAAAGTTTGATTAATGTCCTTGTATTGCATGCAAATTCTTAAGCAGTCCTTTTTCATTTACAGTCATTTTGTATGCTAAGAGTTTAAGGTTGCTGTTTTCTGTCTTTTCTTACAATGGAAAAGGTAAAACATGCACAACATAAATAAGTGTTTATAGTTCTTCAGATTTCTTCTGTCTCCTAGAAATGTTTCCAGATGCCTTACATCTGTATGGAATTGTGACTGAGATTGTAGAAACATTCCATGAATAGCATCCAAGATGAATTCTCTTCAGAAATACAGTATTCAGCAAAGCAGCATATCTGCTGTTCAAGTGCAAGGTCGTTGGATGCTTTCTTACATGTTTTGTGCAGGGTAGGAAATGGAGATGACAGTATGGTTGTTTGCATTAAGTTTTGCTTAGATGCTTGACTTTACTTATTCTGTGCCCTGCACTTGGGCCTAATTAGTATTTTTGTGCTACCTTCCATGTAAGAAGGTGCACAGTTTGTGCTTCCTTCAGAGACTGGCACATGTGGAGAATCCCAAGAGCTTGGGTATAGTAACCTGTGGGATGTGGAAACTGATTGGAATTCTACAGATGTAAAATGTGGACTTCTTAACTCTGACAGCTTGTGGCTGCTGTTTCGCTATGGGGAAAGGCTGAAACCAGCAACACATCTAATAAATTTGAGTAAGAATCTGTGGGGAGGAGGTAAAAGCATAGCATTGTGTAGAAAAAAAAAAAAATCTTCTTAGAGTAAAAGAATTCAGAATTAAGTGTTCTGCTGAATGAGAACAGAATTGGAATGGCAGTTACTTGACCTGAAAGCATTTCAGCAACTGGATAGCACTATCTGAATGAACAGTCTTGATCCATCCTTGTGTCCTGATTTTTTCTTTATGCTAAGTGAAGGAGACAATGATCTACTGGTTTTCATGTAATCTTGATAAGGTTGTTTTCCTAACACAGAACAGTTTGTACTAAAGAGAAGGGCTTCTGTGAAGCATAACAATATGCCTAAGTTTGTTTTATAATAGCTGTTGCTGCACAACAGCTCCAGGGCCTTGGTGACAGTACCACAAAGGAAGAAGGGCTTCCCAGCCTGTACCAGGCTTTTGGTGTTTCAGGACAGAGAATCCCTGCATGTCACGCCTCCTATTTTGGGTACTATGACACCAGTAAGGTAACTTACAAACAAAAATGTGTATTGGAAATCTTTGTCATGATACTTTTTTCATTTTTGACCACCGTTGGTGTTAGTTACAGGTTAGTCACAGTTATTTGTGCTCAACAGAAGCTATTACTGAGCAGCCAAGTAATTTTGGAGTAAGATTAACAGGTCCAAATCACACTTTGTCTGCTGGATTTGACCTGCATTTTAAACAATTTGAACAGGCTTCAGTTTTGTTTTATTTTGTAGAGATTATTGCTAAATCCAAGCCAAACTCCATTTATGCCTTCCTTTTCCATGGCTCCAGTTTGTGACTACTTGCTTACAAGTGCTGTCTTACCCTTTTGCTGCTGTCAGGAGATGTGTACCAGGATAACAGCAACAGTGTAGTTTGCAATCCTGTTCTCAAAATTACTTCAAGTTGGAAGTTGAATGTGCTAATGAAGTACTGTATAGGCTTACAGCTGGTCAGCCTCTATTCAGAAAATAAGTGGAAACAACTCCAGCAAGATAAGAAGAAAAATCAAATCACAGTATTTGAGATTCTGGTAGAAGTATGTTCATGGCAGGGTGAGAGCTTTTAGTAGGAAGACAAGATCTGTTTTCTTTTTTCCTACTCAGAAGCCAGATATTTGGCGTAAGGTTTGTGGGTAGAATAATATCCTCTATTAGCCCAGCTAATGCAGTTAGAAAAATAATCTTCACGGCACACAGGTGTTCTTCAGGTGTGAGGTAGAATCAGTCATTCCCAGAGCTCAGTACAAGCTGTGAATTATTTCTCAGCGTGCAGTGAGCATGCCAGTGTATTATTAGCAATTAATGCTGGATCTTGTGGCTAGCCATTAGGTGATCTTGCTAGGTAGTTCAGTAGCATTTGAAGTGCCTTTGATAATATAAACTCTTGCTGTGAAGATCATCTTCAAACAGGAAATAAACACAAAAATCTCATTGAAAAATCAGGGCCTTGTTCCCTGTATCCCTGAGGAAGTTTTACCATCTAATAGTAGAAAGGAGTTGTTCCAAAGTATCTCCACATTTTGTTTCAGGTGTCTCTTGTTTTGTGTTTGGTATTCCAGAAAGTTGGAAAAAAAATCAAGATAAATGTTGCATACAACTTGTTTAGGTGCTTTAAAAAAATCCCAGACAATACTGAAGGGGGCAATGGGTTTAAACTGGCAGAGGAAAGATTTAGACTAGATGTCAGGAGGAAGTTCTTTACAGTGAGGGTGGTGAGACACTGGCACAGGTTGCCCAGGGAGGTTGTGGATGCTCCCTCCCTGGAGGTGTTCAAGGCCAGGTTGGACGAGGCCTTGAGTGACCTGTACTAGTGGGAGATGTCCCTGCCTATGGCAGGGGTTTGGAAGTAGATGATCCTTGAGGTCTCTTCCAACCTTACCATTCTATGATTCTATGCTTGCAGAATTCTGAGTGTTCACGTCTCTGAGAACTGCTCATAGAAGTGTTGAGGTTGGAAGACACCTTTACTACATACATATGTGGAAAGAAAAAGTTACTGCTTTGCTTGGTCAGAAAAGAAATGCATTAGTTGTGATGTGAACATTAACTTAATAATGACTTCTGATGAATACAGGAAAGTCAATCCTCTCAGACCTGAACAAACTCTTAAGCAGCAGTAGTTGTAGCTGTGGGTAAAGATGGTTAGATACGATGGCTTGGAGAGTTGGGATTTTGAACGCTGATCTCAGCAACTGAAGGACAAGGTGTATAAATGTTTTGGTGGTGTGGGTTATTGGGCTGGAGATGTGCAAACTGGCAATAACATGTAAGAAGTGAGATATTGACATCTAGCTCCAGAATAGCCATGTCTGCCACAGAATAGTAGTAGTGGGAGGTGTCCCTGCCTATGGCAGGGGGTTGGAACTAGATGTTCCTTGAGGTCCCTTCCAACCTTACCGTTCTATGATTCTATAATACTTAAGATTCTTATATAATCCCAACATATTTCTGGCAATAATCTCCTCAATAACTGCAGTCCTCGAAGCTTACAGTGGGCAACATCATTAGCACTACTGACTTCTTCCTTTCAGACTAAATATGATTTCAGTGTCGTCAGATGCTACTTTATGGCCTTAATCAGCAGTAGGCCTACAGTTAAGGCTGTCTTTATTTCTGTTAAGTACTGTGCTTCTTGAAGCCTTACCAAATAATTGCCTGTATTTCTGATAATTAACTTACCACTAATATAGAGAATAATATCAAGATTATGAAAAGCATAAATTATAAGAAATAAAGTGTTGGGTTTATTGGCACAAAAGAGGATGAGAGGATATATCAGTGTTATGGATGTATAAATGTTTTATGTGGTGGGCTTGTTTCACTCATGTAGTTCTGAAGCTTTAGGTACATATAATAAATAATTTTAATCAATTTCTTAGGACACTTTTTCTGATTCAAGAGGAAGGTCTGAATTAAACAGCATTTTTTATTTTTGCCAGATGGGATAACTTTCTGGAATAATGAGTACAGTACAGTTACTGCTTTCAGCAAAGCTGATTTCTGTCAGCTAACCTGTAGTAGCCCCATTACCAAATATCTCTTCTTTTGCATACATTTGTGTGGATTCAAGCCAAACTATTTTAAATGCATTTTTAGCTATGTTACTGTGCTTACATATAATGATTTCTGTAAAAGATTATCATAGATGTATTTCCTGTGGAGGCTTCTTCTCTGGAGACTTTGAAGACCTGCCTGGATGCGTTCCTCTATGACCTGAGCTAGATTGTGTGTTCCTGCTCTGGCAGAGGGCTTGGACTCGATGATCTCTTTGGGAACCTTCCAACCCCTTACATCCTGTGATTCCTGCATGTATTGCAATCAGGAAGTCTACAGTGATCTCATGCCTTGATTTCCTAACAGAAGATGTAACAAAAAGCAACAGTCTTCATCAGGAAATTCAAACCTCACCTCAAAGGCCTAAAGTAGGCAAGATTAACCCATTATGGTCCAGAACCCTGCCTTCATATTGCAGGCGGATTTGGCTTAAGATGTAGCTTTAAGTCAACTCTTCAATGTAACATTAAAAAAAAAAAAAAAAAAAACCCACTAGTGTTGTCTTAGCAGTAGAATTTCCCAGAGAGATGGGGATTTAAGGTTCATCTCTCCCAAAAAGAGAGTACTTGTTTTTCAGTAGTGAAGACAAAACCCAATGTCAGTTGCTAAACCATGTTCAAATCCTGGAGAGACTGCAGTTGCAACACAGGAGTTACTTGACAGCTCACCAAGCAGATCCACAGAGATGAGCCTTGTTACACCTGTGGTGCTAGTTGCAGTATCTAAGAGCTTTGCTGTTGTCATTACATGAAGTTCCACAGTGGGCAGGAGAACTTCCCAAGTGCTCTGCTGTGCAGAGAACAGCTGCACATTTCTCCAGGCTGTCCCTGCTCAAAATGTGAAGCCCAGTTTTCAGTCATAGAGCACTTGGAAAAAGCTGAAGGCAGAGTTCAGCACTTCAGCTCTGACTTGTACAAAACCGTGATGTGGGCACATGTGAGCATTCACTGCTGCTCATCCTTTCTTTTCTTCACCTGAAGGTACCTGGAGCAAGTTTTAATGAGCTGAGGTCTCCAACAAGTATCTATCTTTTTTTTTTTGTTTGTTTGGTTTTGTCTGTCAGTCACATTAACACTCAGAAACAAGATGGGCTAGATGAAACCTCAACTGTGCTCCTCAGCCTTCCCATGTTTATACATTATAATGCTGGTTAAGCCTTAGCATTTTTTAGGGACTCTGGATTATTACTGAACTGGAATCTCCTTGGTATAAAAGTATTTCAGTAGTACTAAAGAAGGAGAAAACTGAGCTGTGAAAGTTTTAATAGCATTGAAACAATTCAGAGCACCCTTAGGACTGGAATGACCTGATTTGATTCCTAAGCCTTTTACTTGCCCAGTGAAGCTTAAAAGCAGCATCGGCAGAAGGATCACGGCCTGTCTAAATTTAGCTATTGGCACCAGCTAAGAGAGCATTACACCAGATAAATATTTATTAGTTAAAAGATCACTCCTTTGCAGTAAGTGAAACATGAGGGAAAAGTTCCTTAGTCTTCTTTACTGATAAAAGACAAATTTGGCTGGGAATCTTCAGTTTCTTTCTCAGTGCAGTGATTATTTGTCTTTATTTGTGGGCAGAGCATGGAGAACAAATATCAGTATAGAGGCATTGTTGGCTGGTTTATGAATACAGGTGAACGAGAGAGGCTTCACCCTTTCTTCTGCAGAGCATCCTGCATAATCCTTTGTGGAACAGGAAGAGTCTTAGTGCTCCTCCTTTATGAGCAAATATCAGTGTTTCAGAAAGTTGGGAATCTGATGAAAAGAGTGAGTGAAGATCAGCTTGTATTCATGATAAAATTCTCATTGTTTGCACAGCCTATTTTTAGTTTGGGTGTTATACAAATAATACTATAAATAAATTATTTGGCTATTCTTTTGGCCAAGCCAGTACTAAATGAAACTATTTGTTTTCAGGGAACTAGAGAGCATTCTTTCCATTTCATTCAGGAAATAAATCCAAGAAAATACTTGCCTCTTGTTTTTAAATCTCAGTGGTTTTGTTATACTAGGTGTCATTCAGCTTGGATTTTCAATTCCAGCATGTACCTGAGTATCTTTTGGTAACAGCACTTTCCCTGGTCTGACATCAGAGCCTACTGTAGGCATGTGCACACACCAGCCATGAACCACAGTAAAAAGAAAACCTGTTCCTAGCCTATGGATGTGTTTTCATGGTAGCACAAGTCAAGACAGCTAAGGACTTTGTGTTTGGGATTTTTTTTTTTTAATTGGCATGAAAATCACAGGAGCTCACTTTTCTCTCCATCCCACCCTTCAAGACCCAAAAAAAAAAACCTATCTGTCTGGCAGCATTTAAAGTAAAAACCTAGCCCAAAAACATAGAGACCCAAGCACCCAGAGTCTTAGAACACTTAAGGAATTTCTTGAGGAAATTTTAAATGGCTGAAGGTTCTCCTCAATCCTGAGGATCAACTGTAACACATACATAAAGCAGATTCTTATTTTTATTTCTGATGTCATAATTTCCAATGGGAAAATAAAACAAAACTTGTGGAATACTGATAATGTAGAGACTGGTGAAAACAGCTAGCAGTGTTCTTAACTTTTCTCCATAAACTTTCACACAAAACCCTAAGCTCTACAACCACTAAGTAACCTATGCTTACTCCAGTTAGTATAAATATTTTTTTTTAGCTGCTAAAGAATCAGATGTGATCCACAGGCCAACAAGCGTAAGGACTGGGACAGGGCATATTCCAAGATTGCTACAGTGACTGCATGTGATGGGGTGGGATATGGTCAGGCAAGTGTGTGGCTAATCTGACTGGATTGAATTTTGTTCATACTGGCAGACTGGGCAGACATTATGACACTGAAGCAGACAAGCAAGACTTTTATGTAATACTTTTGAGTTTCGCTTATGCTGCTTACAATGTAATCTCTATCTCATAACAGTCTTGCTCTTGACAAAGCAAATAAAAAGTCCACTAGCACTTTTTTGTCACTGTCTCAAACATCTACACGTGTCTGCGTTCCTGACTGCAGCCTAAAACCAGCTGGCTTAGTTGCCAGAAACAAGACTGCAGTGGCAGCACGAAGCTGAGACTGAGTTATCCTGCTGAGATGTGAGATGCCAGCACTTCTGCAGTGACAGCTTGTGCCCCTGCTGCAAGGTTGCACAATTTCTGGGCCTGGCTTAATAATATTGCATAGCTACACTAAAGTATTTGCATATAATCTCTTGGCCTATGGTTCCTTTTCAGTCAGGAGTTAGCCTCAGGTGGTACTGCAGAAGTGGGATGCTGAAATTCCTTGAATCACAGAGAAGTGGTTTTGTAACAGGGATTGAAACAGCAGAGCAGAGCCCTGAGTTGGGATTTGTCTCCATAGCTACTACAGCTGTGACTGGACCTGTTTTGCCTTTCTGATCCTAATAAGGAAAATGAGATAGTTAATTGCCTCTACTAATAAATAGTAGCTGTTTTACAAACAGGGACTAGAAAACCTCGCCTCTGAAGAAAGGCTGAGAGTTGGGGTTGTGCAGCCTGGAGAAGGCTCCGAGGAAAACCTTTATTGTGGCTTTTCAGTACTTAAAGGGACCTGAAGGAAAGGTAGGGAGGCACTCTTACTTAGGGACTGCAGCCAAAGGACACGGGACAATGGCTTTAAACTTGAAAGAGGGAATGTTTAGTTTAGAAATGAGGCACAAATTCCTTACTGTGAGAGTGGTAAAACAGTGGCACAGGTTGCCCAGAATTGACAAAAGCCCCATCCCTAGAAACATTCCAGGTCAGGTTGAATAGGGTCTGAGAAAATGTCCCTATTTCCTGCAGAGGATTTGGACTAGATGACTTTTAAAGGTCTCAGTCAAACCAAAAACGTTCTATGACTCTACAAAATAACTCCATATTAACAGTGGCTTCTCTTGTTTCTCGAGGCTTTAGGCAGAAATGGAATCCGTTGTCTTCACTAGGAAAATTCCATTTGTGAAGTACACCATTGAAACAATAACATATCAGGAGATAATCAGAACTCTAACAGGAATGTAAATCTAGTTTAATGGTTTAGCTCTTATTTTTAGTCTGTCCAGTGGAACAAAATTGTGCAGCTGAGAGTCATGCGCTGTGTCAGATAGAAGTCCTATTGCAGTGTGAAACTGAGATGTCATTTTTAGAAGCAAATACTTACAGAGATTTCTAACTTGTCGGTAACTTCATTGTAGTTTGTCCTCCATACTTGAATGACACCCATAGGAAATGGTGTTAACTGTAGTACTCAGGTTTCATGATTAGTTTGGGGTTTTTTTCCTAGGAAGGAAAAAGACAAAGATGAGGCACTTCTAGGAACGCATAGGCACAAACTGGGGACAGCTTCTATGTGGCGGTGGTGGTGGGAGAAAAAAAAATTAAGGTCTTAGGTTTCTGCCTGTCCCTTGCAGAAGGCAGAATCCCTATGTCTGCTTTGAACTGAAGTGCCAAACGTTACGACTTCTGATATGGGGCAAGCCTCAGATTTCAGACTCTCTTGAGAAGTTTTCTGCCATGCCCTAGGCAACCCTCTTCCCCCGGAACTGTGGCTCTTCGCCCCTCTCCTTGCCTCAGCGTTGAGCGGGCTGGGCCCGCAAGGCCAGGATCCTCAGGGGAAGGACAGGGGGTCCCGCAGGCTACTCCTGACTCACAGCTGCCGAGTATGATTTCGTTAATTGGCCTAATCGCCGCCCAGCAGTAATTGCCCTAGATTGTTATAATCACATTAAATTACACTGTGTCGCAAACAATGTTTGCATAGAAATGGCAGGTGCCGCGCTCAAAAGCGCATTCGCGGCCTCTCCGCCACCAGGTGAGCAGCGGCTGTCGCCGCCCCGGCTCCTTTAAGAGGAGGCCCGCCGCGCTCTGATGTCATGGCGCGGGGTGTCGCTGTCGCGAGCGCCTTCTCCCTCCCCTTCCAGATCCTTCTCGAACGCGCGCCGCCCGCAGCCGGCGCAGCCCGAGCCGTTCCGGAAAGTGCCGAAGCCGTAGCCGGCGCCTGGCGGATTCCCCGCCGGCCGGCACATCGCGCTTGCGCACAGTGGAGTAGCTGCCGGTTGGTAGCCGGTGCTCCGCAGTGGGGGAGAGACGGGTGAGAAGCCGAGTCCCAGTAACCGCTGTAGTCACAGGTCGGAGAAGAACGGGAAGCGCCAGGTGCAGCCATGTCCGTGGTTGGTATTGATCTCGGCTTCCTCAACTGCTACATTGGGGTGGCGAGGAGCGGCGGTATCGAGACTATCGCAAATGAGTACAGCGACCGCTGCACCCCGTAAGTACCGGCGCTCCCGGGCGCCTTAGCCCCCTGTACTTTCTCTGCGTCTTATCGTCGCACCAGTGAACCTGGCCGCCCTCTTTGCTTCCTTCCTCGCTACCGGCGGTAGGGGCTTCCCCGAGGCGGCCGGATGCTGTAGGGTGGATGGAGCCGCGTGTGTCCCCGTAGGGCCTTGTTCTCTCTGCGGCCCTATCGCCCCGGCGCCGGTTCCTTCCTCGGCTCTTAGCTGGAGAGGAGCGGGGCGCTGCCGGCCGGCGCTGAGACAGGGTCAGCAGCTGTGCCCTGGCGATCGTTCGCAGCCGTGCGCGATCTCTTGCCGGGCCCGTGCCCCTTTTCCGGTAACGGGAGCAACGCTGTAGACGGGCGCAGAAAGGCGTAAGCCGGGGCAGGAGACTGACCGACAAACATTTGCACCCCCGCGTCTGCTCTTGACTCTTCCGTGTCCTTGAAATCCCGCACAGTGCTGCATGTGCTGCACGGCTCTGGAGCCACAATGGAAATGTTTTGCTGCCCTTGTGACACTACTTTGGTGTAGCAAAGATCTTCATTAAGTGCATATGTGTCCCGAACTCCAGAGCGGTTGCCAGGGCTGGAAGCGTTTTCATGAACGATGTTGTGATGGAGTGGTGGTGAGACTGGGGAGGAGGAGGACGTTTATTCACCGGGGAAACAGGGAAGTGGCGCGATGAGTTCTTTTCTTCTTAAACCTGTTCTTACTTGCACCGCCCTGCATCTGCTGCCCGTGGAATACCGAGGTCTTGCACGAAAGCGGGGGGGTAGTGGGTAATGCCCGTGATGATGGGATACGCAAGAGTAGGTGGAGATTCTTCTTTTCTGTTTCAGTGGGATACGTCTAGGGCGTTTAGGGCTCCATCTGCGCGTAATTTTCAAGAATTCAGAAATTTGTGTAATACTCGTTAAAAATAGGGCGTCGGATGGTGCTTCTATCTACAAAAGGAATTTGTAGCCAGCATCAAAAAGTCCTTTCTGTACTGTGAGGCCACGGTAACTTTAGTATTGCTGTTTTGATCTTGCAGAGATGAAGGTTTTATTTCGCTTTCAAAAAAGTTTTGAGATGCAAAGTTGAGTGCTAAAAGGCATACTCTGTATTAAAGGTAATACTGTTTAATCTTTTAGTACTTACAGGAATACACTTCTTACATTAACTGTCAAGAAGGCATTCAGTTATTCTTGTGCACATGTGGTGAGAACTGAAACCTTCAAGTTCTGTGCAAGGAATCCCCTGAACTGTTGCTTGGAGAATCCTCAGGCAGCTGCAGTTTCCTTCCCCCTTATGACAGACAGCATTCCTATTTCTTAGTTATTTTGGGGGTGTATTCTTTGCAGGTGGGCTTCACATAGGTTTCCCTGTATTTAATGTTTTTCACGTTAATAGCTGAGTAACTCTACTTTGAAGACATCTCTGATGTGATTATGAAAGGGGTTAGAAGCACATCTGGATTGCATAGATACTTAAAGATAGTAGTAATCTCACTGAAAGTGACATTTGCCTGGTTATTTTCTGCCCTGTCTCCAAAATGTCGTATAGGAAAACATAAGAAATGTCCTTTCTAATGCCTTAAGCAAACCAAAAAAGTCAATAGAAATAAAACAGGTCTATTAATGTTATGGAAAGAGTATCACAGTAACTAAATCTTATTTCAAACAGGGTTTGAGTTACGTAGGCAGATCAAACTGTTAAATCATAGAACTTTGCTGCTTATTGGACATAGCAATACAATAAAGGGTTTTTTTATTTATATGTTCTTGTGGAGGTGCTTGCACTGCTGAGACAGTCGAAGTTTGCCGGTAGATAACAGTGGTTGGATACGTCCCAAGTATTTGGCACTTTGTCCCAGAAATGCAAAGTGTTACTATTTGTTGTCTGTGTAGCACAGTGTATGTTCAGACTAGCTGTGGCCAAGCTAGTACACTTTGTGTGCAGTGTGTTGTTACTAAGCTATGTAGAGATAATACGTTAGGGCCTAAAGATAGGACAGTCCTGCCTGCGCTCTACAGGGCTAATTGCTTTTTCTGGGCAAGGCTAATTAGTGCAGCCAGCTTCCAGCTTTGGAGCTGGTTCGGTTATCTTCGCGATATTGCTGTGAGCATGATGGTGTTAGTGTAAACATACCTCAGTGCTCCAGACAAAAGCGGTGGAGAGACTCGCAGAAGATGGCTATTATCACAGTTTAATACAGACAGCACTCTTAAGTCATAAATCCAGTGTGCCTGTTATTAAACAATTTGGGTGATCCTTTAATATTGTTTGCTAAATCCTGCATCCCATAATCTAAGGCATAGGATTGTTAGTGTTTGTGAGTTGTGCATAGGTTTTGATGGTTTAGCACAAGTATTTTGGACAGAAAGGAAGAAAGGTTCTGCTCTTAAGCCATCCATTTCAATAGAAGGCTTTTGGCCTTATGTCTCTTGGCATGTTAACTAAGACTTGGCTTTGTCTGAGCTGGGAACTCCAGCAAGTCTGCTGTACGTGTTCCTAGCTTGCTGGGTGTGATAGACTTACAGCAGATGACCTTTTCAGGTGCTGTGGGTTTGTGTTTTCAGTTGATCATTGATAGTTCATAATTTTTTAGTAACTTCTTTCAGACCATGTGCAATTAGTGTGAACACAAGCTGAAATTATTTCGAGGTGGTATCTTTTTCAGAACCAGTGTATGGAGAGATGGAAATGTCCTTTTGGTCAAAGGAGTTGCTACCTTTAGAAGAGTCTGTGTACTGTTCAGAAGCAGGCTGAGGGTAGTGGGGGGGACACAGCACAGTTGTCAGGCTTATGTGCTGTGCTTCCTAAAGGGCTGTCTTGGATACAATTGCAGTGTTGGGAGCCAAAGAGAGCATGTCTTATTCTTTGACATCTTTGCTTCCCAGCCAAGGGAGAGAGAAACCATCTGTCCCCTTGTGCTGGCACTGAGCGTTTGAAGTAAGTCACGGCAGGAACTGTGGTGGGTTGAGTAGCTTCTGACTCAATGCTTCATGCTCTGCATAGGGGCATTTGCAAGTAGAGCTGTCCGTCAGCAGAGCTAAGTTCTGACAATGGAAAGGTGTGATAAAATGGCATGTTACTAGCCATAAAATGCTGTCTGCTAAAGCATTCAAACCTTTTTTAAATTGCGTTTTTGTCTCACTTATTATGAAGTGTAAGTGGGAGCTGTAGTGTTAAGCACAATTTAAAATGGTAAAAGCTGTTTGTGGAAGCTAAAATACAGACTTGAAAATGTAGGCCAGTGCATTGTCTGCAGCAGTGAAATCTGGAGAAGGTTATGCATGTTCAGTCTGGTGGTAGAGCAGAGGAGGTTGCTGGATAATACAATCAAATTACGTATAGTGCCCTGATTGCTTCCTGCCTCCTCTCCATCATCACTACAGTCTACTGCAGTGACCTTTATGCATTGATTAACAGTTAACCCACATTTCATACAGTGGAAGCTGGTAACTGTTACTTACAACAGAATGGTTTAACCAGCTGAGTTTCCTTCCTGGGGATAGAGTTCTACTTAAAATATTTCAAGTGAAGGTTTGGTGATAGTAATGTTATAAAAACCCCACAACTTTCCTCAGGCACTACATGAGGTAGGCAGCTGGTGGCTGGGGACCTGAGGCAGCCTTAGCTAGAGCCACGAGCTACTCAAGAGCTTCCTAAGCCCTTGATGGCTGGGAGATGTTCCCAGACTTCTCTAATTTGGTCTGTTTGCAGCATGAACCTCTTAACTCAGTCACAGGAAGTGCTCAACCGTTGGTACAGTTGGGCTGCTCAGCTACCATGAGCTTAAATGGGTTTTATTGTTGATTTATTATTGTTGCTGCTGATGGCTCTTACAGTGTGCACATGGTACTACCGGACTTAGGGGTTGCTGAGGCGAGAAAACCTGATTGGTGAAGTTGAGGTTAAGTTGAACGTCACAGGCTTCTTTGGCTATAAGCAACTGAATTCTTTACCTTCATGATAAGACCTGTAGAATGTATAACCTTTTAAAGAGTTGCTTAAATGCAGTTATAATGAAAGCAGTTGTGATTGCTTGCACTTTATGAATTAATTTGCAAATAACAAAATGGCTAGAATTGCACTGCAAGTTCTGGTGCTTCATGCAGTGATGCTGTCAAATATCACATCAGTGTTCTTAAATTCCTATGTTTTCAAGTACCTCAGAAATATTTTGTTTTCTCTTAAAGTTGAATTTTTCTTTTCTTTCTGCTTTTATGTAGAGCATGTATATCCTTAGGATCCAAGACCCGGGCTATCGGGAATGCAGCTAAGAGCCAGGTAAGTGGATCAAAAACTCTCACAGTACTTGTGTAACTTCTTTCCTGTTGAACTATGGGAAGAAAAATGATGAATAAATTAGATATTTTTCTGTTTTAAAGTAAGCTTTTCTACAGTAAATGTACATGTCACAATAATAGTTGTTGCTTCAGCAGTGTATTTCCTGTGCTAAAACTGAAGCAGTGTTTCTGCGTTGTTTTGTCAGGAGTAAGAAACAGAAAACCTTCTTGTTTCTTCAGTGGAAGATTTTTTTCCTTGTTTACTCACGACAGTAAGAATACAGTTCAGTCTCCAGTGTGGGTGGGCAGGAGTACTGTGCTTACGGTTTTTATAAGAGTCAAAACTGAAGTTGGAACAGTGGAAGCTTGGTATAGATAGCAGTTGTTGCTGATAATGTGAGAATAATGTATCTTGTTCATTTCCTGTCTGAATTTGGAACTATGAACAGAAAGCAGATTTTTCTGTTTCTCTGCAAATTCACTTACATCCTAGGAAAGCCTTCCTGTGGAAAGAAAATATGTAACAATTCATAATAGTCGCTGTGAATCCACAAATTCCAAATAGCCTGGGTGTTACCCTCTTTCTTTGCATCCATGCATCATGTTGGCATGTTGATGGCTTCCTTCCCCTTAGTGTGGAGCGTAGCTGACTGGAAGTTTGCCTGGCAGATACCAAGGTAATGGAGCCCAGCAGCAGCGCTGTGAGCAGTCAATATATGCAAAGGCTGTATTGGTGTCCTCAGAAACTTCACACTTACCTGAGGTCAGCCCCTGCATTGACTGGTGAGAAGGGGTCCTGTCAGTACTCTTCCCATCTGTGAAGTTTGCTGTTTATACTAGTAAACTAGACTAGCTTATTTTTGGAGAAGATTACTCTGACTAATTTCTTCAGTAGCTTAAATATTGTGTTTGTTGTGATTTGTTTGCTCTTACCCTTTCTTAACTTAAAGTCTGTCCTTAAAGTAATTAGGTTGAAACACTGATGAGAGGTGTGGGAAGGCTTTATGCCCAGATGGGATCTGAATTAGAAGAGAACTTTGAAGTGACATTTGTTAATTTGTAGGTGCTTCATTTACGGTTCATGTAGGTAATAACTTCAATTTGTTCCTGCAGACAGCCATTGCAACAACAGGCAGTATGATCTCAAGTACTGCATGCTGTGTCAGAATGCTCCTCTAAAGTAGAAAATGCAGTTAAATTTTTGGTAGCATCTAACTGATAGAAAAAGGGGAAATATTTTTTTTTTTTTATTTATAAATGGAGACCATAAACTAAAATAATCACAGAACGTATCTGGTTGAAAGAGACCTCTCTCACCCCTATTGTGTTTTCCAGTGAGTATGTGGGGCTTGACATGGGTCTTCACTATGTGCCTTAAACCCAACCTTTCTGCATCATCTTCCATAGTCTGCATGTCATGGGTGATTAAAAAATACAATAATCTTTTCCACAGATAGTCACAAATGTAAAAAATACATTACATGGCTTCAAAAAACTGCATGGAAGAGCGTTTGAAGATCCTTACATACAAGCTGAAAGGGCCAAACTTCCCTACGAACTTCAGAAGATGCCAAATGGCTCCGTAGGAGTAAAGGTGAGTTAAAGCTTCATGCAGAATGTCTTTAGTGATAGAGATGGCTGCTCTGCACCTTCATCACCTAACTTCCTATTTGACTTATTTTCCATAAGCAAACTCTAAATGTATGCTTACTCATTTTTAAAGAGGTGTCAGGTTTGATAAGCAGCAGAGTAACACCTCTTACTTTTCACAGACCTTGACACAGAGTAGTTTCTCATGTTTCTCATTTCTCCTTGTGATTCAGTCCCTTTAAGTGTTCAAGATCTAGAGTACTTGCTCTGTATGACATACTCATGTCTCATAGCATATAAAAGGTACTGCATTGTCTGCCATGCTATAAAATGTTAATAGCCCTCACTTCAAAAAGGGTTAAGTTTGTTTTATTCACCTTCAGTAAAATTGACTGTGTAATAAATGTGCTGTTACCAAGAGATGAAAAAGATTCTCTTTTCTGTAATTCCAGGTGCGATACCTAGATGAAGAGAGACAGTTTGCAGTTGAACAGATTACAGGAATGTTACTGGCCAAGCTTAAAGAGACTTCAGAAAGTGCTTTGAAGAAACCAGTAGCAGACTGTGTGATTTCAGTGAGTTGCAATCTATTTATTGCAGTTTTCTATAGATAACTATGTAAGTGAGTACCATTTTTGCCTTAGTGCAGTGGTCAGAAATCATATCCCACCCAAAAGGGGCCATTGTTACAGGTTTTCACAAATGAGAATACTTCTGTAATACTGTGTGAGAAAATGGCAAATGGATGAAGAACGTTGTCAGAAAGAACATACCTCTTGAGCTGATTCTGAGGGGTTAACTCCCAGTTGTTGTTTATAGTAACCCTGATGACTGCAATTCCTGTTAGAAATGGGAACTGTCCTGTATGTGAGCATTATCTTCCAAAAAACCTTCCCAACTGTCTTCATAGCTGAACACTGTAGGGTTGTGGTGTCATTGAGAGTTGCCTGAGCTTTACAGCACTGAGGCCCATATTGGCAGTTTGAAAAGCCCAAACTACCTGCATTTTTATACAGTTGTCTTTATTTGTCTGGTTTGCTTGCATTGGGTGTCCTTAGCTAAGTGTCCTCACCCATGGTGAGGGAGTATAGGGGGAATCCTGAAGATGATATTTTGTTCCTGTTACAAAATTCTAAATTCCTGCTTTTTACATAGTCTTTGTTTACTCCTAGCTTCTGCTCTAGCTTTGGTGAGAAGTCTGGGCATGAAGTATTGTGGTTATCCTCTCTCTGTCAGACAGACATGGAAACAGGAAAGCTGTATGCTTTAGCTGTTAGAAATGTGCTTTGATCTTTTCCCTTGCTTCCTTATGGTATACAAAGACACTTGTAGAGAATACCTCCCACACAAACAAGGATCCTTGGTAATACGCCACAGTGGTAGCTAATGAAATCCACTATGAATGTAGTTCTGTGTCTTGAGCTTGAGTGAGACTGAAGATGTGCCAGCTGATGGCAGCCAGTTTCTAAATGGGCTCTGATTGTGCTTTGGCTTTTTTTGGGTGCAACTGAATATTGTAGCAGAGTGTGAGCTGGCACTGTGGTAGAGGTGATAACTGAAACATGGATACAGGTTCAGTTTTAACACAAAGTGTAGTTTCAGCACCACTCTAGTGCTTCTGTTTTTTGTTTTGGAACTGTATCTGAATATTTATTGCGTTCTGTGCTGCACAAATGTTTTCAGAAACTGGTGATAATTCTAAGATCAATGATTGCTGGAGAAAGCATTCTCAGATTTGATTTGATTTGTTTTGTTTTTTTTAATGTCTAAATCTAACTTTGTTTAAAACTGTGACCGTCACTTTTTTTTTCATATTTTGAAATTTTAATCAAAACATGCACTAAAAATTGCCTAGCTGTTTTATTCAGACTGCCTTAATCATCTGAGGCTAGCTTATAACAGTTCCTTACGGTATTGAAATTCAGATTGTTGCTTCCTGGATAAGACAGGTTTGTTTTTTTGTTTTGTTTTTTTTTTAAGTACATATTTCATAATATCCTATGTAATTATTTTTTTTTGAAACAGGTACCCAGTTTCTTTACTGATGCTGAGAGAAGGTCTGTAATGGCAGCTGCACAGATTGCAGGATTAAATTGTCTGAAGCTGATGAATGAAACTACAGCAGGTAAAGGGCAATGGCAGCAACCTCTCTTCTTTTTTTTATCCTCTATTCAGGCTATTGAATGTGAGAGTGATGACATACTCCTGTTACACAACCAGGAGCTTGAGAAAAAGCTATCCGGGCTAGTACTGCCCAATCCAGCTTGAGAACTGGAAACACAGCAGCTGTTTCGGTGAGCTGGTGCTCAGCACTTACAAGCCATGATGAGAATGTGACTTCGCCAACTTGAATACAGTGCCACTTGAAAATAGCTGCTGTGCTTCTGGAGTAAAGCTGGTATCTGCTTACTCTTTGTTCTACCATGGAGCTATAGTAGCTGTTTTGGGAAGACCCTGAGCTAGCTTCAGAATGTCGTAATGATCCAGCTGCCGTGTGCACTTGACCTAAATTCTCAATTCTATTAACTAATAGTGTTGTACTGTATTAGATCTTGTGTCTGTCAGAAAGATCACAGTACATAAATTGTTTTAACATTGTTGTGCAGTGGGGTCTGCTAATTTTCTTTCCAGCTTATTGGAAGGTGTCTACTGGAATGAAAATAAGGAAGTATTAGATAATTTCTTTTATCATAAGCTGATATTTGAGTGAAATGCATTGAAAGGAAACTGTTATTCAAGGTTTTTCCATTTTTAACTACTTAAATGTGTGCTTTAGAAGCTGCTTTAACTGCATTTTTATGGAGCTTTTTCTGAAAGCAGACTTCCTCATCATATTTTAAACACTTGAACTGGGTGAGTTCTCGAAACACCCAAATCAAGTCAAGCAGAAGTTTGTGGATTAGTAACCCGTGGCAATCCTGTTAACTTGTAGCATTAGCCCAACTGTTGTTTCTGTCGAGTGATGTGTTTACCGCTGCCCTTTGTTTTTTGTGAATTCTAGGATGGAATACAGAAATGTAGTACACTTTATGCATGGGAGCTAAGGCTGCAGTCTTTTAAAGCAGGGTTTTTTTTTTTTTAACTTAAATTCTCTTTCCTTCTGGAAAGTGTAAACAAACATTCCAAACAAGTGCTGACATTGAAACCTTACATTTGTTTAAAACAGTTTTTAAACTCTTGAACATGTTTGAATTTTGCAAAGTTGAGCTAAAAAATACTGCAAGTGAGGAATTGCAAAGGAGAGGGGCAGGCATGAGATTTCACTATTTAACAAATGTTAATTTGGTTACAAGTGAAACTGAAATAGAAGGGTGATGTTTTAGTAGTGTTAAATCTTCACTTGATGTGTTTCCTCCAGTGAAAAATGTATTCAACATAAGTAACTTTGCAATAAGCTTATTTTTATATGAACATGAATTCTTAAATAAAAACGCAAGTAACCAATTTGATAAATCCTGTATCTAACAACCTGAATACATATGCTGGTGACTACAAGGTAGTTCTTGAAGGTGCACAGAATGCAGTTGTTGGAATGAGATGTCCATTTTCACAGCCTATCAAAATGTCAGCTGTTTACATGAACATGAGATAATGTAAAGCTTAAAGTGAAACAGTAAGAAATGGAGGAACTTGGCAGCTTACAGTGGTCTAAAACTTGTGACCCTTCTGATCCTTATGTTCTGTTTGAGCGGAGTGAAGGAGGTGTATTGAAAGAATAAACACAACTAGTGTGTGTCTATAGGTAGTGCTTGTAAGGCATGCATTATAGCCATATGGAGCATTCCCTTAACTCCTGTGGGTTGGTGTTTTTCAGTTGCACTGGCCTATGGAATATACAAGCAAGATCTGCCAGCCTTGGAAGAGAAGCCAAGAAACGTGGTCTTTGTAGATATGGGGCATTCTGCTTATCAAGTTTCAATCTGCGCTTTTAACAAGGGAAAATTGAAGGTGATCTTTTTGGCTTTACAGTAAAATCCTGAATATTCCTGAAGTATTTAGTTGAACAATACTGGGAACTCAGCTTTGTGGAGAGATTACTTTAGAAGCCCCAAAATAATAAATGTCTGTAGCAAATATTTTTTAAATGCTGACTAGAAAAGCTGTTGTTTTTTTTAGCTATTTCCACAAAGCACTTTTTGTAGAATGCAGAAATTGAGTATCCCAATGTGTGTTTTCAGAAGTGTTTCATTGTTGACCATATACTGCACAATTCTGGGGCTGTGTCACTGAAATATCAGCATATTCTGGTAGTCTCATAAGCATTGTAGTTGTGCAGCTGACTGTCATGGGAAATTGCTGAACTCCCTGAATTATTCGTTGATTTTTTTTTTTTTTTTTTTTTTTTTCCCCCCTGTGCATGGTAGTTCAAAATATAAATGCAGTGGGATCTGAGGTATCTTCACTTCTGGTTTGGAGACTTTTGTCTGTGAGCTACTGATGATAACAATGTTTTTGTAAACTTGACTTTGGTAGCAAAATGTAATTGTCTGAAGTTGCATGCAAGATGATGGGAAATGGTTGGAGCTAGTAGCAGGTGACAGAATTGCTATCCTGGTCTGCCTTGTCTTCAATAAAGGGAGTAGGGGCTGCAGTGTGGTAGAAAAGAGCTTGCCACATGATAGTAGTTTATTTGGGGAGGGCAGAAACTAAATAATTGAGGAGTGATCTTCTCAAGTTCTTTTGTCTGGCAGCTGCACCAGACAATGGTGAGAAAGCCACAAAGAATCTATCCATGACAAATGTGGTTTTTAAAGGTGTTCAAGTAGTGTCTATATGAAAACTATCCCTGTATCTAAAGAAACATGGTCTAATATCTTGGTTCATTCACTTTGTGCAGGTCTTGGCTACTACCTTTGACCCTTTTGTAGGTGGTAGGAATTTTGACGAGGCTTTGGTAGACTACTTCTCTGAAGAATTTAGGACAAAATACAAACTGAATGTAAAAGAGAATCCCCGAGCTCTGTTACGGTTGTATCAGGAATGTGAAAAGCTGAAGAAGCTGATGAGTGCAAATGCTTCTGACCTTCCACTCAATATTGAGTGCTTCATGAATGACCTTGATGTCTCCAGTAAGATGAACAGGTACTGTGCTGTATTTCCATTAAAGTAAAGAGTGGTCTCTGAGCTGTCATGTAATGTGAAACACCTTCTGTGTTCCTGCAGAGCTCAGTTTGAGCAGTTGTGTGCTGCCCTTCTGTCCAGAGTGGAACCTCCTCTGAGAGCAGCCATGGAACAAGCTAGTAAGTAGGAGTTAATTTAGGTGCTCCTTTTGGTTCAAGAAAGTAACTAGTAATCCAGTTATCCTAGATCTCTTTAATGATTATCTTTTTAATGTATTTTTGTATTTATTAGAATTGCAAAGCTAAGTACTGAAAAGTTAAATGTAAGTTCCATTCATATGCTTGTCATGTATGCATGATCCCATTCCTACCTCATGAGCACACATACCACTCTGCAACCTTGGTTATTGACCCTCATTCACTCTGTGTAATGGAAAAGGTTGGTGCTCTGAAACTGTTATTTAAGAATGGAAAACGACCAAAAGAAAACCATGATGGGGAAAAACTACTACTGCTTATTGCAACCGTCTGGCCAGCCTGTTCCATACACAATTCATACATGTCCTCACTTAACTTATTTGAAGAATATACTGCCGAATTCTCAGGTATCTGAAGCATGTGCAAATAACAATTTTTTTAAAATTTCTTTTTCATTAATGTACTGTAAAGGAGAGAATTAAGGCTTTCACAGAAAAAAGTTTAACCTGTAACTTCAGCACCTTCAACTAAAAGAAGGAAGAATTTTGCTGAGTTTGTGACTTGGCTAGATAGCTAATATGGGAAGTAAGAACCTGAATAACTGCTGAGCAGAGCAGTTGTTTGAGATCACTTTATACACGTGTTGGAATCGGAATTGAAGTTACCCTGCAAGCACAGTTTAATATTGAGTATGTATTCCTAGTTAAGGGGTTTGCTTTACTTCTGTTAGCAACCAAAACTAAACCAGATGTAAAACAAGGTATAAGGGATTTTATTTTGTTATTGTTTTTGGAAGGGTCCGTTAGTGCAGGGCTGCCAAAGAAAACTCAATTTCACTCTTGAGTTCATGCACACCAGAAAGGATTCACATGGACCTCTTTTTAAGAATAGCTTTCTCATTGATGCTTGGTTTCTGCATTTTTCCAGGATTATGCAACTAGGCAGCTTCCTAGCCTGCAGGAGGGGCAAAGAGTTTGACTAGGTCACATCATAATAAATCTGGTTTTGAAGATCTTGTTAGATATTGAATATTTTCAGTGCTTGTTGTGGTGTGCAGATCATAAGAGAACTCGTATCTTTTTTTTTGTAGTTGTCCAAAGGCAGTTTTTGGTATCTTGATGATAACTGAAGGCTATGCACTCTCTTTTCTAGAACTTCAGCGTGAAGATATCTACAGTATAGAAATAGTAGGTGGGGCTACTAGAATTCCAGCAGTGAAGGAACAGATCTCTAACTTTTTCTGTAAAGAGATAAGCACCACGCTAAATGCTGATGAAGCTGTTGCAAGAGGCTGTGCCTTGCAGGTATAGTTGCTGACATGAAACTTGATTATTGCTTCTTTAACATCACGTACTAATGAAATACAGCTAACCAAAGGCAGAACGTGTTGTAGCTGAAACAAGATGTAGAATTCTTGTTCTTTGTGACTGCCTGTGCCAGAAGTTACTGCATTACATTTGTTAATGTGCTGCTGTGTCATGTTGGAAGGATGGTCTTGCGGGAGAACTGGTGTGTGTAGTTATTTGGAAGCTTTGCTGGATATCTTTACTGACAGTCACTGGGGAATTAGTATCTGTTGCTATTACTTCAGTTTAACCTTTCAGTTGAATTAACTTTCTGCTAAGAACAGGAAGTCTCTGTTAAAAATTCAGTGATAAGCAAGACTTCCATGTGACCTCATAGGAATTGTAGCCTTTCTTGCACTCAGTTATTAATTATCGTACTTACTATTTATTTGACTACGTAGCTATAATAACATTTTGTCTTTGTTTTCTAGTGTGCAATTCTTTCCCCAGCTTTTAAGGTGCGTGAATTTTCCATCACAGATGTTGTTCCTTATTCTATAACATTGAGGTGGAAATCATCTTACGAAGAAGGAACAGGGTAAGTTGCATGGTGACTACTAAATAGTGTGTGTTAGTCAAGAAAAATGTTGAGCTATGGGAAAGACCAGGCCTTAGCCTTTGAAGCATCACCCAATGAAATGGTTTTAGTTTGGTTTGTTTTTTTTTTTTTTTTTTTTGCACTATACCTCTTGATTTCCAGTTACCAATTAATAATTGGAATTCCATTTAATTAAAAAACAGTTGGTGCAAAATTGCCTTTTTATACAAAGTGTAGCACAGAATGCATAGTTCAGCTTTGCGACCTAAAGGCCTTCAACCTGCAACTGCTGTCATAACCTAACTTTAATCAGTATTACAGCTGCTTGGGTAGCACAGCTGCTGATCATCAACATACCTTGGGTTTAATTGTTCATTACCTTATGCTCGGTAGTTTAACCTTACTTAATATTTTACTGCTTTAGGGAGTGCGAAGTCTTCAGTAAGAACCATGCTGCTCCATTCTCAAAAGTAATTACTTTTCACAAGAAAGAGCCTTTTGACCTGGAAGCTTACTATACCCATCCACAAGAAGTGCCTTATCCTGACTGCAGAATAGGTAAGGCCATGTGAAGAAAACACCCATACCCAACCAACGCTTGTTGGTAATAGGAAAGTGTGTGTTTCTTTTTTGTTTGACATCTGTTACTTCCGTATTTCCCAGGTTACAGAAAGGCCTAGGTTCCTTAGAAGGGCTCAGCACAGTCATCTTGATTTAGGTGCAGTGATCAAACAGTATCAACATCATCTTTTGGCAGTTCCTTAAAAACCTTACTTTTTTCATTCTGTCCGTCTTCACCATTTCTGAATGCTTTGAAAATAATAAGGTACAGAGAGTGTAGCTCTCTGTCTGGTTCTTTCAACCTCTGTAAAATGGATAAGACTCTTACGTGCCTGCCAGCCTGGGTATTTTGAAGAAATTGGATGAGAGGAGCTGTTAGAAGTAGACAGCTATCTGTCATGTCTCTCTCTGTTACTCAAGAACATACAAAATAGACATTTCCTGAACTTAAGCATTGATTCAGTTCAGCTGCACCTTTGTTGTGGAATTGACAACTAAGTAGGAAGTTGAGCTTAAATTACGTGAAGCTGCTATTAAAATTGATGCCCCTCCAGGAAAGTATTTTATGGGCATCTTTCACTATTTTTCTGGAATAACAGCTGCAACCATCTTTGTTCCTTAAGGGCGTTTCACTATTCAGAATGTCGGTCCCCAGCACGATGGTGACAATTCCAAAGTAAAGGTCAAAGTGCGTGTCAATATTCATGGCCTTTTCAGCGTGGCTAATGCTTCCATCATCGAGAAGCAGAACATTGAAGGAGATCACAGTGATACACCTATGGACACTGAATCATCAAGTAAGAACCAAGGCAGAGATGAAGAGCTGGTATGTAAACTCTTAAAACCTACACTCCGTATAATCCAGACAAGAAAGCCAGTAACTAGAGATTAAATCAGAGTGTACGGCTTCTGACAAGTACTGCTTCTCCACCCTTAAATTATTCCTTCAGTTATGTAACATTTCTTCATGTTTATTATGAAAGTACTGGTGACATGACACAAAATAAACCAAGAGGAATTTAACACCTGATTCTTAAGGAAAAGGATTTTTTTTTCATTTTTCTTTACCATCTCTCTACTAGCCTTACCATTATCTAATGTTGCTATCAAATGGCATCATATCAAGTTGACAAATACATTCTCAAGGTTGTGGAGATGGTGTTTTGCTTTGGGTTTTTTTCCTCAAGTACTGCATCGTAATTGAGTAAAAATGTTGATGTTTTTAAATATGGAAAACTCTTTAAAAACACTTAACTCAGTAAAGGCACTTCGTTCATGTGCTTCAGAAGTGGTGACTCTTACAAACTGGCTTGTTAAGTCCATAAGGGAAAATGACTGGTAATAAATATGCAACGGCTTTGTTGTTAATACTGGGCAGTTTAACAAAATTTTTGTTCTGTCATTCTAGTGCAAGGAGGATCACCTTTCTTGGTAGTGCACTGCATACTGGAAGTAGATCACCAAGGTAGTGAGGTGCAGCTGTTGTGTTGGACACTGTGCAGTTGAGGACTGGGTGCAGGGAACACTTTGCAGTTGGGACCAGCATTGGCTTCAGCGGCCTTTCCTTGTGCCCTTCTGTAGCTTGGCATTTTGGTTATGTCACAGCTCCCAGTGGAAAGAGATGACAGCATAGAGAAAAAGATGATAAAGCAGTGGGCAGGCTGCTGCTTCACACTACTGTCTTTGTGAGATTGCAAGGTGGGCAGTGGAGTGACTGGTTTCACAGGCTGTCACATGTACTGAGGAGGGAGGTTTCCTTAGGGAGTAAGACTTGGCAGTAGAGCAAATGCTCTGCGGCTGTATTTGGAGGAAGGGGTAAATGTATTTCCTGTTATTGTCTTCTAAAGTCTGTCCTCAGCAGCTTTTCCCACTTGAGTTAAATATATGTGGGGAACTGGAGCAAGTGGTTACACAATTAGCATTACATAATTGATAGAAGCCACTCCTTGCATTTTACCCTGCTTTCCAAGAATTTGAGCATATTCGAAATCCAGACATGATGTAGTTCCATGTGGACAAATGCTCTGCATGTGTTGCTTGTAAGAGAAAATGCTTAAAAAGTAACAGAGCTGGTGTTGAGTGCAATAGGATACTGCAGGTGGAGGTTAATAGAAGTACACTGTGTTCAGTACAGGAGTAACCACTTCCACCCTCAGGTTTTCACTGTGCAGTACTTCCATCCATCTAACACATCTTCCTTCTTACAATGGTGTTTGTCAGCAATTACCTTTCATTACGGAGGATGATACCCTCATCTCTGAGGAGGAGGTTTGTAGTGTGTAATTTCCCCCCTTTAGCTTTTCTGTGTAGGCAAAATGGTTTCTTACAGTTGCTTCTCCTGTGTGGACAGTAAGAATGGTAAAAATGAGAATTTGATGATGTTTTCTACTCTGAAGTGACAAAACTTAAATTTGTGAAAGTGGCTTTCCTTGTTTTCAACATACATCAATGAAAACTTGCTGATTTAATTAAAACACCTAAATTGCAACAGCCGCATCTGCACCAGAGTTTGACATGGTGAATTAACTTCTTGTATTTCACAGAGCTAGTAGTGAATTATTTTACATGCATAAGTAGTTAGCGAATTGAAGAATTTTCATTCGTTGTGATGGAAGTAATCCCAGGCCTTCCAGACAAAAAAACTAATACCAAAGTACCAGAGCCATCCTGCAAACTTCAGGCTTATCCACTGCTATGTTATTAAAAGCTCTTCACAATGTGTACAAGCATTATAGAGTCATAGAATGGTAAAGTTGGAAGGGACCTCAAGGATCATCTAGTTCCAACCCCCTGCCATAGGCAGGAACATCTCCCACTANCTGCTCTCCAGCCATTCCCCACCCAGCCTGTATTTGTGCTTGGGATCGTGCCTACCCAGGTGCAGGACCTTACACTTGGCCTTGTTGAATGTCATGAGGTTGGCTTGGGCCCACCTCTCCAGCCTGTCCAGATCCCTCTGGATGGCTTCCCTGCATTACTTAAACTGCATTAAGCGATCAGCACTAGTAATTAGGGATGTCTTTGAGATCCTTACATTTCGAACAAGGCACAGGTGAACTACAGATCAATTCAAGTGAAACTTTCTATATTTTGGGTGTCAGGGAAGGAAGCCAGTTGGATTTGTGCTCCAAGAGACAAGTACAGAAACCAGTTTTTATGGTTCTGTGGGACAGATGCGGATAACCATTACAATGACTAAATACTTCGTCTTTGGATTACGAACTTTGAAAGTTCACATGAAAAATGGCATGAGGCTGAAGTTCTGACTGTTCCACAGAGAACCTATTGTTACTGCTTGTGTTAGCAGTGTGTTTCTAGAATGTTCTTAGCATATGTTTTAGATGTATTTCTAATTTTCAGTGGAGTATTCACAAGGCTTAGTGTACTTATAATAATGGGGACAGTTGGCAGCATGGTAATTGTTTCAAGGGGACAGGCAAAATAGAATTCTCATTTAATTTGAGAAAGATGAATACAAGTGCTGTATTAAAATGTCTAGTTAGGTCCATATATTGTCTGTGATCTATTGTGGTTGACATGGAGTCTAAAACTGTATAGCAAACCTTTGCATTCAGTTATGTAACTTTCTTTCTAGGATAAAATGCAGGTTGATCAAGAGGAAGGTGTTCAGAAAAGTCAAGCTGAACAACAGAACCAAGCAGATGAGGACACTGAAAATGCAGGAACTGAAACAAAAGTTAGTATTCAGTATTGATAAGGAAATATCATGTTGCATCCCTTTAGACAGTGTTTGCCCTGTATTATTAAAGTCATTAGGCTTACTAGTTGCAAGACATTGATGGTATGTAGGGTCCAGCTATACTGAAATGGTTACATGGGGAATCCTGCCTTAGCACTTTGATTTTTCAACACAGACTAGGATAACAATTTGGAAGTTACTATTATTTCATGTAGCTCTACAGAGAAGATGGAATGTAGGTAATGTTAGGAAACATCATCAAGAACACTATGCAGTGCTTTCAGTTTTTGAACTTTTCCTCAGAAGCTCTTTATGTTATGGTCAAAGAAATAAATTCCACCAGCTTAGTTCAGAACTAAAGTACTGGTGATTCTGAATAGTAGAGCAGCAGTTAGGTGCTTCATGTACAACTCATTTGTAGCTATCTTACTAGTTTGGTTTGTCTTTTTTCAGCATGAATGCAGAACATTTCTTATTTTTAAAGATGGTTAATGGTGTAAATCTTTATAGGCTGCTTCAGGAGATAAGCAAGATCATCCAGCCCAGCCAAAGGCTAAAGCAAAAGTTAAAAGTATTGACCTACCTATACAGGCAAGTCTGTATAAGCAACTGGGACAAGATCTTATCAACTGCTATATAGAAAATGAGGTAAGCAGTAAAAGCAGATGACCACTCGAATTAACGTCACTATAAAAGCCCAGAAGGTGTTTGCAACCGTGATTCCATTTATTTGATTGAGAATTATTTGGGGTTTTGTCCTTAACGGTAAGGAGGTTTGTTTGTTGGAGTCTTTCAGTGAAATTTATCACCTTAAGTAGACTTAACTACTCAGGTGTCTGATAATGACCTGAGAATTGCCAGTACAGGCTGCATAGTACTTTATAGTGATGCTAATTATTATAGGTTGACTAGTGCTGGTCAGCAGCAGCATTTGCCTGTGTTCTGGTGTTTTACAGAAACCAAGTCCTTGCTTCTATCCCTTCTCTGCCTTGAAGTCCCACATGAGCAGAAAAATATTGCAACATGTAAAAAACTTGGCCTTTAGAGAATCCTTTCTGAATTTCCTAGGTATTATGTCAATGAAGATCCCACCACAAGCTCTTCTCTGAAAGGTGGTCACTCTGAAGAACTAAGTAGAAATTATTTTTGGTGGGGCAGAATGATTCCTAGTGACTTCAAGACATCTCTGCTTTCAGTCCTGTCTGTTGTGGTTAGATCTTAATTGATATCTGACCCATTTACATGGAAGCACTTGCCAAACAGCTTCCAATTATGAACTCATTTTTCCCCATTGCAGTTCAGCTGCAGTGTAGATGATGTATCCAAAGGTGAAAATCTTGATCACTAACTGAATTAGCAGGCTTCTGCAGAGTTCTGTGGTTCGTAGAGTAATGATTAAGCTTGACACTTGATATCCTTTTATTTTAAAATGAGCTTTTCTTCATTCTAGGGCAAGATGATGATGCAAGACAAGCTCGAGAAGGAAAGAAATGATGCTAAAAATGCTGTGGAAGAATATGTGTATGATTTCAGAGACAAGCTGTGTGGAGTCTTTGAGAAATTCATCACTGAAGAAGTAAGACTCACCTATGTGTTTCAGCTGTTGGAACAAACTCCTTTGTATTTATAAGTTTTAAGTGTGGGTTATGTGGAGGCTGCAGGGGTCTTTTGGACTCATTTCAGAACAAGACAACAATTCTCTTCACAGAATTTCAAACTGTACTTGCACCTGGCATCTAATACAGTTTGTAGTCCAAGATGTTGCTCTGTGACAAGGAAAACCTCTGGATGCAGGCAGAAAGTCCTAAGGTTGGGGGTAGGAAAGCAGAACAAAGCACCATAACCCCCTAAATGACATGAGTGCATAGGACTAAAATGAAAATGAGGTGAAATGAAGTGTCTGTACCTGTGCTTTTTATTGTCTCATTTCATTAACTTAGAAACTTTTTTTTTTTGCTCACCTTAAAGTATTTTGAACTCTGCCTGCTACTGAAGTCCAAGTAAAAGCTGCTGAAGAAAGCTGTACACTGGACTTCTGCAAAAGCAGTATTGAAAGAACACTTACCCTGTTGTCATTTCTCTGTGCCACAGTGGGTGCTACACAAGCAACCAGCTGTTTTAAGAAAAAGGTCAAGCAGCAGTTTTAACAGTTCCTACAAGCTTCAAATTAGACTAGTGGGGCTGTCTAGTCCCTCCTCTACTCTGTAATATCTTGGCTTTGAAGTCTGTTAATTACCATTTTCATTCACTGTCACTTTTGAGTATTTTAAGCTGTTAAAACCATCATCTCTGAGTAGGGGACATTCTTTGTGAGCTAGCAGGAACAGCCTCATTTGTCACGTTCCCATCTGAACTAGTGTCTTCCTCATTTCCTTCATAGGATTCAAACAAGCTGACCTTGATGTTGGAGGACACAGAAAACTGGCTTTATGAAGATGGAGAGGACCAGCCAAAACAAGTGTACATGGATAAACTTCAGGAATTACGAGTAAGTTCTATATTTCTGGAAAATGTATGTGTAAATCCATGAACTTTTAAGTATGGACATTGAGGTTATATTTGAATGTAATTAAACCAGGAACTGAACACAGTATTTAGAAATGTAGCTGTTTTTTTTTTTGTCAGTTGTGCTCCTAATTTGGAAATACTTTAAATGAAGCAGACTTACTGGTGACAAATAGGATTAATTGTTCTGGGAATTTTTTGTCAGTTTCGCTAGAATCTGGAAGAAGCTTCTGAGTCGTTCAACTGCTCTCCCATGTATTCAGTATTAGAATCTAAAATAGATGCTCTGTTTGTTTTCTTTTCAGAGCTCTTTTATGGCTGTATTGTAAAACAATTTTTGGTCTAATATGCGATGATAAAAGCTGAAGATTCTTTAACAGTACCTTCTACTGTAACAATTTACTAGTAATGACAAAACTACTAAAATAATTCATGTTTTAATAACCTTATGGGAAAACATGAATTCTGATGAATGGCTACTCTGTAAACTGAAGTATCTTTAGGTCTTGGGCTCAAACTGTTGTCCCTCAAGTCAGTTTCCCTTTGAGGGGGGTAACTGATGGCAAGAGCAGTGTAGATCCTGGCAACTGCCTTCTTGCCTGAATGCCAGTATTCAAGAGAAGGGGAAAAACAGACAATGGATAAAACTAGATGTTTTCAGATAAACTACTTCTAAATCATCCATATAAGTCCTGACTGGTTTCTCTTCAAGTTGTGGCCAGGAGGAGGTTGCTTTCTTCTCTCAGGCAACCAGCATCTGAACAAGAGGACACAGTCTCGAGCTGTGCCACGGGAAGTTTAGGCTGGAGGTGAGGAGAAAGTTCTTCACTGGGAGAGTCATTCCCCACTGGAATGGGCTGCCCAGGGAGGTGGTGGAGTCACCGTCCCTGGAGGTGTTCAAGGCAGGTTTGGACGTGGCACTTAGTGCCATGGTCTAGTCTTGAGGTCTGTGGTAATGGGTTGGACTTGATGATCTTTGAGGTCTCTTCCAACCTTGCTTATACTGTGACCTTATTGAAGTAAAGTTGTATTTGTCAAGATCTTTGTACCTGTTTCCAGAAATTTGGACAGCCTATTCAGGAAAGATACATGGAACATGAAGAGAGACCAAAAGTTTTAAATGAACTGGGAAAGAAGATTCAGCTCCTTATGAAAGCAGTAGAAGCATACAAAAATAAGGTACAAGCAAATACTTTGAAAATAAGCTCTATTAGAAGTGTTGGAGTTTGGCTGTGGAGTTCTTGGTGTTTCAAAATATATCCTACTAATGAAACTGCTGTAAAGTGGCTGTTGCCCTTCTGCTCCTGAAACTCTTCTCTGTTGCTAGCAAAAAAGCTAGCATGAGAACGTGATGTGAAATAGTCACATTTTTATGGTGACTTGCACCACTTGAAATGGATATCTCAGGTTATGGCTGTTGTCACTGTTTCTGTAACTTGCAGAGCTGTCTATTGGGGTTAATTAATAAAACTACAGTAAATTTGGGGTATTTTTTTCTTTGCAACGTTGTTACTAACCTGTGGTGCTTCAATGTAGATTGCTGATAAAAATTTCAAATGTCTTAATATCCTGCCTGTCTTGTTCTGCATAGATTCTTTATACTAGTGGGTTGTAGCAATGTTATCTTACTCTATGGGGTGCCCATGAAATCCTTAGCTGGGCGAGAAGCGTATATTGATTGATAATGTAATCTCTCCTTAGGATGAAAAGTATGATCACCTTGATCCTGCTGAGATGGAAAAAGTTGAAAAATACATCAATGAGGCTATGAATTGGTTGAACAGCAAAATGAATGCTCAGAACAAACTAAGTCTCACTCAGGATCCAGTTGTCAAAGTGGCAGAAATAATGTCAAAATCTAAGGTAAAACCACAAAATGATTGTATATTTACATTGTAGTAAACTGGTTTTTAAATGAGATTTTGGCCTTTGTGTTGAGCTACAATATTATATCTGCAGAGATTTTAAAGCTATGAAAAGATTCTTACAAAGGGATTTGCAGTTCTATTGATGTTCAGTTCTGGCTCCTGATTTACAGCAGTGCCTATGAATAACCCTTTTTAAAATAGCCTGAGTTACATACTGCACCAGGCTTGCTAGAAAATGGGTTACCACCTAGGCTGCTTTAGGTAGTGGAAGGTATTATTTTAATTTCTTAAACTTGATAGAATTGAGAAGTCCAGTCCTTGAAAATTAAATTCAGGTCATGAAGAACCCCAACCAAATTTGTGACATTCTAGCTTAATGCAATTACTCTGCCACCAAATGAACTTGCTTTCTCACTTCTGTTGCAACTAGGAATTGGATAGCTTCTGTAATCCCATTATATACAAGCCCAAACCGAAGATAGAACCTCCCAATGATGGGCAGCCAAAAGCTAATGGTGAACACAATGGACCACTGAACGGACAGAGCGGTGCTGAAACAAAACCTGAACCAGCGAAGGACAATTCTCAGCAGACCAAACCGCCTGGAGAAATGGAAGTGGACTAAACCTTGCATTTCTTTTACTTAATCAAAATAGTGCAAGTAACCACAGGGTCCATTCTTTTTGTCTGGTACACACCTCAGATGTTCGATTATTCTTAGCCAACCTGTCATTTGTTGCTGAGTAGTTTTGGAAGTGTTTTATATTAAGTACACCTCTGATGTTCATTTCCACTGATGCTGCTTATGTGGAGCTTTAGCCAAATGTAGATTGTATAAGTCAGTTTAAGCTTTCCCAATATATTTTATATCAAACATACGGAATTGATATATAAATGGCAACAATCTACCTTATTTAAAGCTTTTATTGTGGATAAACCTCAGCTCCTTTATTCAGGAAAGGATACTGTATTGCACTACTGAAGCTCAAGTGTAGATCTAATTGCATCTTTATTTTGGAAAAATATTGGAATTGAAGTGGCAAAACTTGTTGTCACTTGAAGCACTGACCTTTTCTAGTTATTGTATTGTTATAATTTAAATATTAAAATAGAGGTTAGTTGGCATACCTAGTCCATCTTGTTGATGTACCATGAGAATTGTATGGTCTTTTTCATATAAACTGAATAATAGAAGCTTAAACATGGTTTAGTTTCTCATACCACTAACATGTTAGCTACAGAATGCCAGCATAACAGCTCTGCCTTGTGCTGGAATCGTCCAAGGTCTCAGCACACACTGCTGTATATAAGGTACTCTACTTATGGTAGGATGATGCTAATGGCAATGGTAGGAAGTATCCAAGGACTGTTTCGTAGCTTTCCCTTGAAAATGTCTTACTGCACATGTTACTGTTCCTGCTGCTTTTGTTTTGAAGGAGATCTGTATTTTGATCACACCTTGAGCTGGGGAGGAGAAACAATGGAAATTGTGCTGTGTGAGCTGGATGTTAGCACCCTGGCTTGAGGTTGGTTCCATGTTCTTAGTTGCAAACTTGAAAGTGCTGGGAGCTTATTTAGGCCTTAATACACAGCACATACATTTTTTTGGTCATGGCTATAAGCAAAAGACATTAGAAACTGGATATTATTACCCAGAGATGGAATCTGCTTGAGAAATTTGCATCGCTTAACAGTTAGCCTTGGCCACTGACTCGATGGGATGAAAATGTCTACAACACACTACACAGCTGAGTTGCTCTTTTATTTTGATACATCTTAGGCATTGTCAAGATCCAGTGTCCGTTTGTATATTCCGAAGGGTTCTGTCAGTCACTGAGGTGCTGTAGTACTTGCTCAAGCAAGTCGCTCTGCTGTTGACTTAAAACAACTCTTCCATTACCTACACAGAAATGGGCTACTCTTGACTATGGGAAGTGTTTCTTAGAGGCACCATTGTTTACAGCTGTATACAAAGCTGCTCAGATAGCCCAAGTGCTGGAATTGCATCTTCATGACCAACAGCAAGTGGCCAAGCTGCATGTATTTACTCTTCCTACTTCATACTGTCAAGCGGGGATGGTTTAGCACCTTGAGGTGACATATTCAAAGTCCTTTGAACAAAAACTGAGTGATCTTTACTAGAACTGCAGCTACTGGCAACCTTAATCTTGTGTGGTTACAGTGGCAGAAATCATCCTTGGCACTGAGGATGTGACTGTATTTCAGTGTCCGGTGTAGTAAGTTTAAGCCAGCACATGACTGAGCCAGCTTTGGTGCTATAGGCTTTCACATTGTGAATGTCTTGGTGACTTAACTCTAGCAGTGTAATGAGTGGCATTCCTAAGTACTGGCTTCCTAAACCCCATCTATACATTTATTTGGGTACTAGACTTCCTGATAACCTGGCAGAAGAGCTCAAATAGTGGAAATATCCAGTAGCTAAAAGGTCATGTGTGAAGTCTTCAGCTGATGGTCATCAGATGCTTAATGCCACATTACAAATGTTTGAAGCAGTTCTTGTGCATAAAGGCTGGAATAATTTACAGCAAGCTTAAAAGGAGGTAGGGTTAAGACAAGTGACTGGAGTAGGGCTTTCTTACTAGAATAGGGGTTGGGTTTTTTTCCCTGTGCATCTGCTCTGTCTCTTATCCCTGGTGAAGAGGAATGCTACCCACAAACTACCCATAGCTACTGTTTGCTGATGTAAGTGTTAAGAATTCCATTTAGAAAGGCCAAAGGGGTCTTTCCACAGTGAACTTGACATTGACTTGTGAATATATGACTTACTGATACGTAATTGTGTTCTGTTACAAAGGAAATTTCAGAGGACAGAGATTTAAAGTTCTTGAGTATTTACAAAAGCTATGCACAACTTGAAGGGGATGTTTTGTGTTTTGGACTCAACAAGCATGTTACCCTGTGGCTACCCTGACAGCACCAGACTGAGTATCTTGCCACAAATAACAAGTTCTGTTAAGGAACCAACAATAGTACACTACTTCATGTGTTGGTTTTTAGAAGTGAGTATTTGTTGTGAATGTCTTACTTCAAACTTTTTTGTTGAGAGCAAGATGCTTTTCCAGTGTTGGAAGATGTTCCCTCCATTCCACAAAAACTGGGAAGCAACACTACATTTGTAGAGGCAGTGGAGTTTAGTTTAAGTGTTTCTGCTTGGTTGGGTTTTTCAATCAGTCTATGATATAATATACAAGTTCATTTACCAAACAGCAGCCATACTTCAGTTTTCTTTGACCAGTAACATCTTGCTTCATTCCTTCACAGAGAACACTTCTCTCCTATCTTGAGCACTAATGAACAATGAACGTGCTCAAGAAATGGCTTTAAAATTAATTTGCTTTACTGCACTAAGTTAATAGTTTACAATTGAGTCACGCTTCCTTCCCACATCTTTTTATTACCTCAGGATTTTCTTTGACCTTCATTTAGATGTAACAAATACTTTTAACAATTGTTTTTAAGTTAAACTTTTTATACTCTTCATTCTTTAAACTCACGAGGATGCTACATGACAAAACAACCCAGTACAGCTGTCTGCCTTGTTTGGTCTGACTTGGAATGTGTGTTTGAATTTGAATGAAGAATCCTTTCCCTTGCCTGCTGGCAGTGTCCTTCTTTTTACCATTTAAATACTGCCTTGGGGGCGTGTTTGTGAAACTTAGCAGTAACCACTTGGATCCCAAATCCTTCCACTCGGTTGGGGTGGAGCACCTAACTTACGTTACCACTCGGATTCGTGGGGCAGGAGAGAGAAGCTGCCCTTGTTGCAGCGCTGGAGGGCTTGGGGTGAGAGTTAACTTGAGTGCTGTTGCTCAGGTATGCAGCATTCTGCGTTCCTGCTGTGCTGCAGTAGGCAGGTTCTGGTGGTTCCACTTGGAGGTGAAAGCTGTTAACCCCAAAGCATTCAGTGCGTGTTGACAAGATTCCTCAATTTGAGATTACTTAATATTGCTTTCAAATGTGTCAGTGCTCTGAACTCAACTATAGAGTTTTCCTGCTCCTAGCTGTTCTCAAATACTCCATTATTAGGTGTTTGGATTTTTCCTTGTAAGGATTAGGTTTAAATGTAATTTCAGGAAACAGACAAGAAGCTGTCAGAAAATACTTATGAACATTACAGCCTTGACAAAACCTCTCTGTTGTTCCTGCTGAGCAACACTCCTTCACCAAATCACTCACCCTCTCATAAATGCACTGCATTTGCTGGTCCAAAGCTCCTAGCCAGCTGCGGAATACAGTTTCTATAGATGAGAGGCATCATGAACCTTGTTTTTCAACAGAGGGTTGTCATTTTGATGTTACCATGCTGTACTACATTGATAAACTTGAGTTTTGTGAGCCTTTCCAACCTGAAGCTTAGATGCCTAAAGGCTGGAGTCAATGTAATGCCCACATGCTTATGTTACCAATTACTACCCAACTTTTCTTTTACCCAATGGGGTAATATTACAATACTTCTACTTTTTTCTTTTTTTTTTTTTACAGTATGTTGGGTCAAAAGTAAAAAATGTTGCTTAACAAAAGGAAGTTAGTGGCTTGTAAATTTTCATTTCAATTCCCAAGATACCCTTTGGAGCGTTACTGTTAATAAGACAGAGAAGGTGTGCGGTGGCCTAACTCTTAGCTGAGTTCTTAATTCTCCACACCTGAAATCTGAAGACTTCAAACACATATTGTACATATAAACTACAATGAAAACAGCTCAATGTAACTATTAGCTCTGTACCATGCAAAACTGGGACTAGGCTCTCGTGACATACCTGATCCAGACTAAACTGTTTTCCATCTTCCTGATCAGAAGGAAATGCATCTAGCAATGAAAAGCAAAAATGACTACACTGTCATGTGTGAAGAATCATTTTAAACAAAAATGCAATTACTAGGTATACCCGCTGGCCACCTTTATGAAGTGCTGAAATGGTTTAATTAAAAAAGAAAGGTGGCAGTACCTGAATGATGCCTCGTGAGAAAAACACATAGTCTAAACATATCTCTGCAGGATGGGGGGAGGGAAGAGATGGGCATGTTAGAAATCAAAGCAGTGTTTGAAGTATGCAAAGTGTTTACTCTGTATGTAAATGGGATTCTTACTAGTGACAGATCACATGCAAATGGACAATACTTCAATTTATTTCCGAATGGCCATATAGATTGTCAAGGTTGTGTATAATTATAATAAATATATAAACCGCTACTTGAACCATAAAGGATCACCCAAGACCTCATTTTTACATCAGTGTTCTCGAAAGCAGCTTTGTCTATGACTCACCCTGTCCTGCTGGTTTAGCCAGTGAGGTTCCTCTGGTTTCTCTGTCCCTGGCAGCTCCAGGTTCTTCTACTGCCATGACCTGGGCTCACTTTTCACATCTGTGAATTTGGATGAGCACGAACTGCCACATTTCCAGTAAATAATCTGTGACAACTGGCTGCAGCATGCAAACTGAAAGTAGTTTTGCTGCCTTGGGAAGTTTGTGGCTTTGGGCATCATTGGCTTGGAGCAGATCCTGAAGTGCAGCAGTAAAGCAGCAGTCCTTGGGCTTACTCTGGAAGTTCTTTCCTGGCTTTGTGGTGCAGTGGGAATCCCTCCATCCTCCACCTGTGTGCACCGACTAGAAAATCTGCATAACCTATACAAATGTATCAAAAAGACAACATGCTCTAATGTATTTACATCCATTTTCCTCAATATGCTTTAAAAACTTCATGAGGTACAAGTTTGCATACTTGGATCTCAATAAATTATCAAGTATTTCAATGACCCACTTCCTTTCACAGGTAGGGCTTGGGATTCTGGGGTGGGAAAGGTCTTGCCCATTAAAAAAAGTGTGTATATATCTATATATACACATATGTGTGCAAATATACATGTATGTATGTACGTAACTGTACAATCTAAAAACCATCTCCATGTGCAGTCAGTACAGGGGATAATACTGCCCTTAACCTGCTTTCCCATCCGAGCATCTCAGATGACCAAATGGGCCAGTTTACACTCCAGCATTCACCAGATGTGCAAGGATGCTCATAGTCAAGGAAAGTATTCCAGACCACTGCAAAAGATTAAAATAGCTAGCAAAAACTCTGTCCTCATTTTAATTGTGTCACTTAAAAGGCAGAACGTCACTTTTAAGGGGACACAAAGCAAGTGCTAACGCGTAAGTATCTGCACTCATTTGAAACTCCTCCATCTGTCCTGTGGTGACATAACTTTCACTTTGGTGTGAAGAATTCTTCTCATTGATGTAAGCAAGGTTTGTGAAGACTGTGATGAACTTAAATATAATTCCAGAGCAAGGTAGGTCTTCTTAAGAAACAGTGCAAAGACTGACACAACCCTTTCTCACAGAATCTACTCTGCCTTGCAAAAATTTCATCTATTGGAAGCTGTCACTTAGGATCTCTAAGTGCTGTACAATCACAGGAAATGCACCTGGAAAGCATTTTGAGAGGTTATTTAGTCCACCTAAGTGCATCAAGACATAAATAGGAGTACTTGTCCTAAGAAAGTGTTTTCATTTACTTGAAAATCATGGACTTCATAATCTCAGGAGATACTCTGTTATGGTGGGAATGCATTTGCAGGTTCACAGAGAACGCACACCAAAAAATCCCCAACCAAAAGCTTTTAAAGATGTTTTCTTGCTAAATGGAATTTATAGCTGTTGTAAGAGATCACAGGATCACAGGTTAGGAGCTGGAAGGGACCCAAAGAGATCATCGAGTCCAACGTGCCACAGGTCACAGAGGAATGCATCCAGACAGGCCTTGAAAGTTTTCAGAGAAGGAGACTCCACAGCCTCTCTGGGGAGCCCATTCCAGTGCTCTGTGACCCTTACAGTAAAGAAGTTCCCCTTTGTCTTGAGGTGGAACCTCCTGTGCTGCAGCTTATATCCATTGCTCCTTGTCCTGTCACAGGGAGCAAATGAGAAGAGCCTGTTGTCGTCGGCCCCTCCTGACCCCGAGCCCTCATATATTTATAAACATTTATTAAATCTTCTCTCAGTCTTCTCTTGTCCAGACTAACAAGCCCCAGGTCCCTCAACGTGTCCTCCTAAGGCAGTGTTCCAGTCCCCTCATCATGCTCGTAGCCCTCCGTTTGACTCTCTCCAGCAGATCTCCCTTTGAAACTGAGGAGCCCAAAACTGAAGGCAGTACTCAAGATGAGGTCTCACCAGGGCAGAGTAGAGGCAGAGGAGAACCTCCTTCAACCTGCTGGACCCACTCCTTAATGCAACTGATGTGGGTTCGGGAGTTACCCGCCCCCCCCACACACTTTGTAAAATGACCCAGACTAAAACTCAGCAGGCTGGAAGTTTAGATGAAGCTCTATTTACGGCTCAGCACAATATATAAGCAGATATATACACTATATACAGGAATATCTACAGAAATATACAAGGTAAAGGTAGTACAGAAACACAACGCCCCTCCCAGAAATCAGAGACCCCCAGGAGGGGCTCCCAACCACCCTTCCACCTTCTCCCCACCCCTATACCTTACCCCAAGGTTTTGAGGATCGGCCAGAGGAGGAATTAGAAGAAAAAAAAGTGGTTAGTGAGGTTACTCGGCAGAGAGAAGCCAGAAGTTGCTAGACCACCCCAGACGCTGTGCCCCCAAGACAGCGACAAGCCCAAGTGGCTTATCTTTTGTTTTGAGCACTTATTCCTAAACATCTCAGCAAGCCTATGAGTGAAGTAGACATCACCCTTGTTTTTCTTTTCACAGCCTACAGTATAGTTTTCTCTATTAAAATATTCCAATTAGCCTTAAACCAGCAGGGCACCCCAGGATCCCATTGGTCTTCTTGGCCACAAGGGCACATTGCTGCCCCACAGACAACTTGTTATCCACCAGGACTCCCAGGTGTCCCAGGGATGGGGCATTAGCTGTTACTGTCAACAGCAAGAGCCAGCAACACAACCCCAGTTCTACTGCACATTTCCAGCCTGACTATGAACAAGTCAGGTGTATCAGCAAGTCTGTGCAGACGAAGTTATGCAGAGAAAACACTCAATGTGCTTGGCAAACCACTGAGCACTGCTGGATTCTGAATTCATCTAGAATCTCAATTCTTTGTTGTTGTGCAGGTAAAGAATAGAAATCTTGTTTCATTTTCAAAAGATATGGAAATATGCAGATAAGGCACACAGACCATTCCATAGTCAATGCAGCTACCACATACTGATAGCCACTGCTGTACAGACCTGTAAGGAAGGCTGCAAACAAGGAAGTACAGTCACAAGTGGGGAAGTCACGTTGAGAGCATTAAGATTTCCAAACACAGAAGACTGACACCTTGAGAGGCTGACTGAGGAACACACACTGAACTCCCAGAGAAGACAGTGTAAGAGCTATTTTCACAGAGATTCATGCCCTGCTTAAGAACACAGCACCCACTGGTATGATGTCCCATACAACAACAAATATGTCAGATGCTTACAACCGAGGCATTAGCTACACTGGTAAAACATACCAATGACCTAACAGTTTCCATAACAACACAGGAATGATGTCACCTGGCTCTAGTAGTGAACCAGTGACTAATCTCACACTTGGTATCTACAGGGACAGGACTCAACTATACCACACAATATTACAAATGCAATAACATCACTGAGAGGTTCAAAAAATAAGAGAGGAAAAAAGCTTACACTGGCAGAAACAATGAAATTCCACTGAGTAACATCACTTGACTACCCCATCCTGACACTGCAGGCCACCACAGTTAGCAAACACAGACTATCCAGCTGGCTTTGACACCATTTCTTTAAGAAATGTAATATTCCCATAGCACAGACTTGGGGACGTTGCTGCAGGGCTGGTAACTCGATAGGAGGGTTCAAAGTTGGAATGTCCAGAAAAACGTACTAGTTACTGAAACAAAGCCTTGTGCCTTAGCAAGGATTTTACTCCAACCAGAATATATTTAATAACTTGTACCTCAGCAAATCATTCTCTGCATTTTTTTTCTTTCACTTACATTACAAATAACTCCTCTCCACCCACATTCCTCAGCTAAGGATGAAACATGTTGTCAGTTTTACAGATGAGTAAACTGAATCACATGGCTGACAAGTTCAACTTGTTTCTTGAAGATATGAACTTAAATAAAATATTCCTCTGAAGTAAATGGATTTTCACTAGCACAGAAGGAGGGTAGGTCAGAAAACCTTTTTTTTCATAGATATTTTTTTTTTTCCTGATCACTATGGCAGTGGCAGGGTCAGCTACATGATGAGCAAAGTTTGTTGTCCCTTTTTCTGTCTGAAACAGATGTTCCCTCTGGAGAACTCGGCATCAGACAAACAAACAAATGAAAATCACAGCCCTTTCCTGTACGAGGCAAAGCATCACAAATTACACAGGTCTCAAGACAGTTGTTCAACTCTCAGTCTCTCTCAACTCAAACATTCTGACAACTAAATTAATCTATTTCCTCTGAGTTTGTTTAAGAGAGAAATGTCGTTCTCCTAAGCAGCCACATTTTAAGAGAAGAAAGTTAAAAATCCCAAAAGCTTGGGCTACTGAAAGGGAGAACGCAGACTAGTGCATTGCAGCAACAGTGTTGTTTGTCAGCCTTAAGCAATAAACCATCGCGGGCATAAACATGCCATGGAAAGTTCTCAAGGAAAACCAGTCTGGTCTCTTAATGATAGGAGAGAATACCAGGGAGGAGAACTAAGAACTCACTAATTAAAGGTGAGCACAGGCTTTTGTTTAAGAAATGAGTTTCGAAGCTAAGCCTACACACTGCTTTGTGTACCTCCAAACTTCAGTCACATTGCAAAGATAGCCCTGCCAGTTTTAAGTACTAGCACAGCCATGTCAGCACAGAGCTCAGCACCCATCACTGATAATCCTGAAACACAGGCACAGCTCTGGGCTTTACTAGAAACTAGGTATAAATTGTATTCCTGAGATCAGAATACTCAGGGAAAAAAGCTCAACCTGATGGAATGTGAATTTTACTATGGGGGAGGGGGAAAAAAAACAAAAACAAACCCAAAACATCATTTTCCCTCCTACTGACTGACTGAGTAAGGCTGTTTACTACTGAGATAGAAAAAGGTCACAGAAGAAAGGTAACTTTGGTTTTCAAAACTTTTAAATCCCAACCTGGGTCTCAAATGGAACCTTTGTACAAAGCAATAAAACTTCTGTAATCTCACTGGAACTACAGCTGCCGAATATCGTCCACTACATTGTTTGCCTTTGGAAGACCTTGTCCTGTGTTTCTTTCAGAGGAATTGCATGGTTTAAGCAGAAACTTAAGGTTTATTTTCAGACAAGATGGTGGAAAATAAACACATTCATTTAGTTAGTGATCAGTTCTGTTGCTGAAACTGACAAAAAACTTATTCTCTTTTAAGCTTACTTTGGAGGAAGCTGATGCTATTAAAGCCAGGCCAGCCTCTGCAATTACACCAATGTGACAGGTCAGTTCAGATGCCAGGCAGACGGCAGTGGACACTGTTCAGATCATTTATAGAATCACAGAATGGGAAGGTTGGAAGGGACCTCAAAGATCATCTAGTTCCAACCCCCTGCCATAGGCAGGGACACCTCCCACTAGAACAGGTCACTCAAGGCCTCGTCCAACCTGACCTTGAACACCTCCAGGGAGGGAGCAGCCACAACCTCTCTGGGCAACCTGTTCCAGTGCCTCACCATCCTCACTGTAAAGAACTTTCTCCTAACACCCAGTTTCAAACTCCCCTCTGCCAGTTTAAACCCATTGCCCCTTGTCCTGTAAATAAGACCTTGTCAATAATCCCTCCCCAGCCTTCCTGTAGGCCCCTTTCAGATATTGGAAGGCTACTCTAAGGTCTCCTCAAAGCCCCAACTCTCTCAGCCTGTCCTCATAGCAGAGCTGCTGCAGCCCTCTGAGCATCTTTGTGGCCCTGAGAGAATTTCTACACTTCATATGACAGAAGGTAAAGCTCAGTGCATCAGTGGATGATCATAAATGTTTATAGTACAAATAAATCCACCTAATAATGCTATGCTGCATATGGCAGGCACGTATGTTTCCCCCTACAATGCAGTTAGCTTTACTGGTAGTGTGAAGCATAAAGACAAAGGTAAACCCATTCATTCTCTTTTGACAGAGAATCAAAATAAAGAGTATATTCTAAGCCAAATTAACCCTCTTTTACCCATGATGTCTTAAAAGAAGACCTATACTCAACAATATGTATTTGTTTAATTTCAGAAGGATGCTCAGATATGAACACTCCATTTATTAGCAAAAGCACTGCTCACTATGACCCTATCTTCCTGCACAGAGGCATTAAAGTGCCATTTAAAATAATTTTTTTTCTATCATGATCTTCTCACATTTTGTGAAACAGATGCAAACCACCTGCTTACACCAAGCTCAGTGTACAGGTTAAGTGCAAGATCAGAGTTCTGAAAACATACACAAGGACAAATGCTAATTAGGAAAAGGATTAAAACATGACATAAGAGAGTAGGTACTCTGATAGCTGTCACACAATTCTGTACAGCTTGGAAACATCATAAACAAAGGAATTGTGCCTGAGGGAGCAGTCCACGTTTGCAAATAAAACTAGCTGTCAACACTGGCAGTTACACCCACTGCTGGCAATTGAATATTCAATTAGGAAACCTCTAGTGAGCATCTTAAATAAATGAAGATGTTAGGCAGTGTATCTGGAGAGGGGGAAATAATACTGACATTGGGCAAGGATGAAAAGAACAGACTGGCGAGCCCTGACACCAAACCAGACTGAGCATATGCTTCAGTGCACAGGTGAGCATGTGTGCGTCTGCAGAGTCGCATCTGCAGTGCACCAAGGCACCCAGCTGCAAAACATAAACACGACATGAAAAGGTTTACAGAGCTGTAGACAAACAGCTAAAATTCCACCTTGAAACTAGTGTTAGCCTTGGATATTGGGATGCTCAAGATGTGAAGTGAAAGAAATTGTAGACTGAAGTCTTTATAATGAATAAAATGGATTTTCAATAAACTGATGCTAGAGTGTTCCTCTCAAGGCATTTTGACAGGCTGAAATAAGCATAGATAAAGTCTGAGGTGAAATGTCCTTTGCATATGCCAAACATGCAGAGTTTTTCCTTTGGGTTGAGTTGGGGTTTTTATCCAGATTGTCTTCTCACTCACAGGAGAACACTAAATCTTCTGGACAGTTTATAAGTTAAAAACAACAACAACAACAACAACAACAACAACAACATATTTACAGAGACTGAAGGCGTGGATAATAACCATATGGAAGAGGTCACATGCTCCTAATCAAGCACAGTCAGAGCCAAAACTTTTAATGAGATTTGCTGCAAATTTCAGTTTAATCAAGATAGGGAGGTTTTGTTCTTGAAAATTTTGGCATGATGCCTTTCAAGATGCAGCAGCTAAGTGACAAGACCTTTTACTGCTTATCTGTAAGATGCAATTACTACATTACTATGGTTAGCATAAAAAGCATGATGTGAGGACTGCAGACCTCTGTAAAGAGCAAACATTCAGCAAGCACATTCCAAAATTAATGATCAAACTTTTGAAATGCCAGAGAAAAGCACCCAGTAATGAATTGTTACTGACAGAAACTTTGCTTTTTGCCATTCAATTTTTCATCAGACAAATGATTCTAAATAATAAAAGCAAGTTTTCTCATCTCTAAAAGCAAAGCTCAGTTCTCTTACTGAAAGGTTAACTCTGAAAGCATTTGTATGGGTGGGCAGTGAAACAAAGAAATTTTAATTTCATAGATTTTTATATTCTTTGTAGAAACACATAATTCTATTTAGTGAAAGACAGAGAGGCATCCAAGCTTCCCTGATCACGTACTTTCCCTTGAATAAATAATACACAAAAAAACCCATTGCAAACATAAACTGGATTTGATTCAATTTTACATTTTTAGTAAATCAATCATTCCCTGCCCAATTTTTCTACCTTTACCATCCAGAATGAAGACCATGAGAGAAAACTGTCTGTGTGGTATCACTGAGACACTGACTGGAAAGGGCTCTTCCTTCACAGGGCAGTCTTCATAAATAAAACCCCAAAATATTTTTTCAGCAGTGCTAGGCCAGAAATACCCCACTCAGTTTTTAAAACCAAGTTGTGCTTCTTCCAGACAGTTGTTGGATTTGGTTTCCAGTGAAGAAGTCTCACAGAACTGCATTTACTTTGTCATGTTACAAATACACACAGGCAGACTTGTAGGACAAACTCTGATGCTTGGAGTGCTTTGCTTGCCCTTCTTTGCTTCCACAGCTTGCACTGCTGCTGAAATACACTCCCTGCACAAGCATTCTGCCGATGAGCTCACCCCCTGGCAGGTCACAGCAATCTCTTGTGTCTATGTCTGTAAACCTAAGCCATAATCTATTCTAATATTTAGGATATAAAGTTAACACATCAAAGCAGAAACGGACAGGGATCTTTAAAGCACCTTCCTGTGCCACACCTTAATTGCCTTAAAAAGAGGGAAGGATGCATTATGTGGTTTGTTTCCTTTCCTTCTTCTCTTCACCTGATCTGAACATGTTATTTATAGCATCCTTGCACATTAAAGCAGTCATAAGTGAGAGCAGTTATGCAAACTTTAAAAAAAAAAAAAGCAAAGTAAGGAAGAACTCATCAAACTTGGCCTTGTTTGAAAGCACAGCCATCCTCCTAGTTTTTCTGGGTTGAGGGAGGATCCGACTGAGTCATTCTCCAAACCATTTCTCCTCTCTTGGTTAAGAGAACAACACTTAGTAGAATGCTGTTAATAGCAAACACATCTCCACTAAATGCAAGGTGTCAGCTTGACCAATTCTTTATTACAGCAGAAATGCTGCAGACTTTTAGTCTTCTGTAACACTTTGTACTACATAAATAACTACAGTAATAGGCACAGTTTCAAGAGAGCCCTGCTCACTATTGTAGAGTGAAATGTTTCTATGAAATGAGGTCTCCTACAATTTAGAACTGTTCTACTGATAATGCTGTTCTTAGTCTGGGAAGTAAGACACAGCAAACAAAATCCACCTGTATATATTCATGCAAAACAGGGCAGGTTTTAGGTGAATTCAAATTACAATCTAGTTTTTTTCAACATACAAAAAAAGAAGTGCTTATTGCAAATTGCAAGCAGTGTATTTGTACCACTGGGAAATATCTGTCCAGAGGACTCTATGGTTTTCACTTATTATTAAATTGAAATTGAGCATCTGTCTTAGAAGGGAAAAAATAATCAGTTTATTATCTAAATCAACCCACCTCTCTATTCTTTCAAATACAGAGATTATTGAAGAGAGTATTGAAGATGCTGAAACTTGGCAAAGCTTCAGGTAACTACTAAAAATTTAATATTGTAATAATATTTTTAAAGGGCTAATAAAATGGCGTGAGATATGGGTGGTTTCATCTGACATCAGTGCAGACCAAAGCAGAAGACAGGAAAGAATTAAAGGGTATTAGTGCCACAAACACCAGTTACAAATGTTATAGAAATGTTTCCAAATGCTGCAAGTGCACTCTTCACTCAGAAGTCCTATTACAGACCAACTACAACATTATATCCTCAGACTTCTGCAAAGCACTGGACCTAGTACCACCTGACATCGTTAAAACAGGATGACAGGGATTTGCATTTTGGCAGAAAAGAAGCACAAAGTTAAAGAGCCTGAAGCCAAAGTTAGGTAAAGTTGCTCTAGAATCAGTGCAGTCATTTAAAAGGCAGGTAATTAACCACTGAGACAACCTAGCTAAAGGCCAGTCAGAGTCACTGTCATTTGTTATCTTAAAGGGAAACAGTCACTCATTAATGACAGAGAATGATCAATACAAGAATGCTGACCCAGTCCCTTAAAAGACTGTCTCAGAAAGAGTTATTACTGCAAAACGTTTCACCGAGCAAGATCATTAGAGTACCAAGTACCCTTCTTCCAATCCCAGTGAGAAAAGAATATTTCATTAACTACTGTTAAGAGCAAAAAGTCGAGTTCCCTTCTGGATGGAAAATTTATGGGTTTGTAGAGAGCTGTATTGGTGCCTGCTGTGCTGACAGCTCCCCCTTCTGTTCCATCTTTCAGAGCATACACGTACTTTCTATTTATTAGTAAGAAACTGGCAGGTCTGCTAAGAAAAAAAACAATCTATATTATGCCCCATGCTCCTTATTATATGCTGATCAAAATACCACGGCCAGATTTTATAAGAGAAGTACGAGATGATCACAAACCATAATCAATTCCCAGAAGCACTATTTCTTCTATTAAAAGGCCCTTTCAATTACAGCACTTTTCTAGTGTTTCAATATAAAAAACACTTCCTCTTGGCCCTAATAAACATTCATCTATGTCTGCATTCAAATCCTTCTCTATTTCAGTATAGAAAGAATCTAAGAAGTAGGTATTAGACACAAGGAATCACCACTGTCAGCTCAGTGCTCCATAGTACACTTGGTGATAAAATTAATTACCATCTCACAGTTTGTGTTGAAGCTCTGCTAATCTCTCGTTATGTGACTTAATTTCACACCACAGCCCCAAAATCAGAGGATCTTCCTACAGCTTCCTCAAGAAGAAAAGTGAACTAAATCCAGGCTCTGCATTTGCTCAGCATTTGTTCCAGTAGTCAACTACGCACAATACCACCATCGTTTGACCTCACTAGCCCACGCTTTTTTCAGGTATTTGGAGAAAAAAATACAGCAATGTACCTTTGAGAAAAGACCGAGGACTTAAAAGCTTCACGTTGCACCTTTTTTCCCTCAGTGAACTCAACGCCTGTGAGAGAGGGTTTGGGACGATCCCCAGTTGACAGCCTTTCCTCTCAGCTAGCTCTGGGCAGTCTGCTGCTCAACTGCAAGTCGCCTTCACCTGACATCCCGCAACCTCAGAGTGTGAGGTGAAGGCAACTGTTGCTCACCTCGGGTCCTCTATAGGGAAAGGCTAGGCACCCAGCCCACCACACACCGTCAGTGTGGCACCAAAGCCCACGGCTGTTTGTACCACAAACACCCTGCGCCTCCATTCCTAGACGCTGTATCAGAGATGGAAGAACTGCGCTTTGCACTCAGTATGTAACCCAGCAAGCCAAAGGGAAACTCTTAAACTTTTGAGTTCACCCCGTGATCACTCCCAGCTATTTAAAAATACTAAGGAATAACAAAACTTCTCTATTGAGTGTGAGGGAAGGTAACTACCTGAAGGTAGCACTGTTGCTTTTATTACGAGAGCTCTCGTTCATTCCTGATCAACCAGGACGTGAGCCTGCCAATTCTGTTCAATCGTTCCAGGAATAAGGACAGGTGTGCACGGCAGCGCCAGTGAGGCCAGCCTCCCTAGGCCACAGGCTGCGCAGAGGCTCTCCCCGCACTGAGGAGAGATACCTGGACCTGCACAGGGCCGTAAGAGCCGCTGGCCTGTCAAGCCCCGTTCCGAGGCGACATCCCGGCCCGCCACCAGAACGCACGCGCCCTAGCGGCTGCCAAGGAAATGGGCCCTCCTCACCATGCGCCTGCGCAGTACTCCCGCCCCGACCATCGGCGCCACGGTCGCCTCTGCGTGACGCGATTGCGTCACACGCAGCCTCGACCTGGGGTGGGGCCGGGAGGTAACGGCGCGATTTTTCAAAATGGAGGTGCCGGGGGAGGGGAGCGGCCGCCGGGCCCGGGAGCGGACAGGCCTGGGCCGAGGCGGGCGGCGGAGGGCGCCGTGATGGGAAGCCGCGGCCGAAGTCCTGAGGAGAATCCATAGAAAGACCTGGGGAGAGACGCCGGCGCCATGGCGACGTGCATCGGCGAAAAAATCGAGGTGCGGAGCCCAGCCCCCTCCCCCAACTCGTGGGCCTGGCTGGGGCCGCCCCGCCATTTGCCGAGGGCGGGGAGAAGCCAAACGGAGTCTCACCCTTTTACCGGGCTATTTGTTTGTGGAAGGTGGCTGGCGGGGCGGTGAAGTGGTTCACACCGCCGCGGTCAGAGGGTCTGTGGCGGGGCTGGCCCGCCGGCGTCTCACTGTCCACTCCACCAGAGCGGATGCAAGGGTTCCTCTACTCGTGCCAAGCACCCTCCTCCCACATCTCCCAGGCCGGGCCCTGAAGCCATGTTTACCTATCCGTGGCGACGGAATTCAGCCCAGACGGGGTATCGTGGGCCGTGACACCTGGCAGTAGAGCCCTAGTTCCGTGGGTGCGCACCTAGTGCGAGAAGCTCAGCCGCCGCCGCGGTTTGTGTTCCCCACGCTTCTATGAGAGCGGCAGCCCACCCATGCGGGGCCCCGCGGAGCCACGCTATAGAAATCCCTGGGCATTCTGTGTTTGTAGGGCGGGCGGCGGTCGCAACCCAGTCGCTGCCATAGCAGTGAGTGTCGGGGGCGGGTGTCTGTCGTCCCTCTAGGGAGGCGGCGGGAGAAACGGCGGGAAGGTGGCCGCGCCGCGTCGCCCCGGGCAGCACTAGTGCCAGTGCAAACCGCCTGCCGCCCGGGGAGGACGATGCCCGTGCTAGGGGGGATGCTGTGCCGCCGTGCCTTAGAGAGCTCCGTCCAGGTAGCCCCTGGGAACACTTGAGCTATTGTCTCGGCATCGAGGGTGTGGGGTCCCCATCTCTTGGTGGTGTGGGCGGACTCCGCGTCGGGAGAGAGGCTTGAAAGCCTGGATTGCGATTCACGGTGGTGATTTGTTCGTGTTGCAGGATTTCAAGGTGGGGAACCTCCTGGGGAAGGGTTCCTTCGCAGGAGTCTATAGAGCAGTGTCCCTGAAAACCGGTCTGGAAGTGGCTATCAAAATGGTAAGGCAGCCAGCTAAGGAAGTGTCGGTCTTCTGAGAGTAGATTGGACAAGGGGAAGGTGCAACAGGTTGAAGGGATGTGGCTGGGCATTCATACTTGCATTGCCTCTTTTCTGTATGACTGATACTTAATCTTTCAGGATCAAATCCTAATCTACAGTACAACCAAGTATATGGGATTGATGAGTAATAAAAATGCCTACAGTGTTATTATAAGAATTTAAGTCCAAATAGACAACATTAGGTGGACAGTTATCCATATAATTAAAATTTATGTGGTTACAAAAATGTCCTTTACAATCCATGCGTCTGGAGAGATCCTGTCAAAAATGCCTTGTAAAATTTCTCTTCACTGCCAGGACACCCTGTGAAATGAACTCATACATCACAGCTGCATTGTGAGATTGACTTATCTACAATACTGTCATTTAGCCACATTTTTAATATTAGCTATATTTAGCATTTCTGCCTGGCAACTCAGAATCGGGTTTCTCTACTTCATTTTTTTCAGAAATTTTCCTAATTCAGTGTTAGGATTGAAAATGTTAAACTTGTCTGCTTTTAGAGAGTTGTGTGTCACTCCATTTATCCATTAAAAGCATATAGTAGGTTAAACTTTGTGGAAGCTTGCTTAGATTTACAGATTTCCAGGTAAACGTGCTTTGAATGTCCAAAATGTCAAATTCACTTTAAATAATGTATATGTAATTAATATTGTGATGCTTCAAAAATATTCTGTGATCCACTTACAGATAGACAAAAAAGCCATGCACAAAGTTGGAATGGTGCAGAGGGTTCAGAATGAGGTGAAAATACACTGTCAGCTAAAGCATCCATCTATACTTGAGGTAAGAATCACAGTTTTGTACAGAGGACTCTATATGTGTCTTGCTGTATTGTCTACAAAATGTATTTTAATTCTTTAATTTTATGTTCTAGCTTTATAACTACTTTGAAGACAGCAACTATGTGTACTTGATACTTGAGATGTGTCACAATGGTGAAATGAGCAGATACATAAAGAACCGGAAGAAGCCCTTTTCAGAAGACGAAGGTGAGAATTTTTTTCCATGTAGCTCTCTTTGCATTAATGCTCTGGCTTATTCAGTAAATACTTAACTCTAGTGAAAGGATATTTAAAACTGAACCAGTTCTTTTAGTTGAACATAATGTGATAATGTATAAATCGATTGTTGTTTTATATATTAATTTAAAACTTCAGTAAAATGGCATAAACAAACAATGGTTGTGCTGTTTGAGGTTTTAATAAAACCTAGACAGTGAACTTAGAGGTGTGTGGAAGGTAGGAGCTACCTTTCTACATCTAATTGTATGGAAAACTGGGAAGTTGCACAGACACAAACTGTTAACTTCACATCTGCAGATTTGCATCTTTATATTGCATCTTTTTACGTCCGTGTTACTGTATAACTGTCACCAGTTAGCCTTCCAGATTATAGTAGGCTTTATGTGGTGGTGTTGGAAATCTTTAATGTGTTGCAAGCTACGTGGAAGTGAAGATAATGCAGCTAACTGATATTGAAGAACTGATTTGGCAAGGAAAGACCTAATTTCACAGAATTGTTTTACAAACTGAGATACCACTAGCCTTGCTGGTTTGCAAATGATACTACAATCCAAATTGTGTCCTATAATTGGCATAGAGACAAGCTGCTTGATTTAATCTATTACCTGTTTCCAGAAGTATGGACCAACCTAACATTTTTAATTCTTAAGAACCTGTTTTTAAAAAGTTTAGGTCAATTGAAAGTATCTCCAGCCCTGTTCTGTTTTTCTGTTAGTCAAGAAACAGTCTTCTACAGCTACCTGCAAGAAGGTTATAGTGAGGCTTCTGTTGGTCTCTTGTGCCAAATAACTAGCCTTAGGACAAGAGGAAATAGGTTTAAGTTGTGCCAGGGGAGGTTTAGATTGGACATTAGGAAAAACTTCTTTACTGAGAGAGTGGTCAGGTGTTGGAACAGGCTGCTGAGGAAGGTGATAGAGCTACCATCCCTGAAGGTGTTTAAGAAACTGTGGATGTGGAGCTTTGGGATGTAGTTTAGTGGTCGTACTAGTTAGGCTTTGACTGAACTTGATCTTAAAGGTCTTTTCCAACCTCAATGAGTCCATGATTTTATGATTATTGTGTTAGAGAACACTTTTTAATGGACTGTCTCTGAACTTAGTCATGCCATACTGATTAAAGCAAGCAGAAAGCTAATTCCAATCTGATTTAGCATGACACTTAAACATCCATGTATTTAAAAAAAAAATAAAACAAAACCAATAACAGACTTCCAGAAGTTGTTTAACAGCTTGGATTTAATTTCATATGACTAAAACATCTGATTTTGTGTTTGGACAGCCCGACACTTCTTGCATCAGATTATCACAGGTATGCTGTATCTTCATTCTCACGGAATACTGCACCGGGACCTCACCCTCTCTAATATCTTACTCACCAGTAATATGAATGTCAAGATTGCTGACTTTGGACTGGCAACTCAGCTGAAAATGCCTCACGAAAAGCATTACACCATGTGTGGAACTCCAAATTATATTTCTCCAGAGATAGCCACGAGGAGTCCACATGGTCTTGAATCTGATGTGTGGTCTTTGGGCTGTATGTTTTACACTCTTCTTATTGGAAAACCGCCTTTTGACACTGACACAGTCAAGAACACACTCAATAAAGTGGTGCTAGCAGACTATGAGATGCCAGCCTTTTTATCAAGAGAGGCACAAGACCTTATACACAGACTACTTCGCAAAAATCCAGCAGATCGTTTGAGTCTTTCCTCAGTGTTGGATCATCCTTTCATGTCCAGGTGTAGCTCTACACGGGGTAAAGATTCCGGAACTTCAGAAGATTCCATGGACAGTGGAAATGCTACTATCTCTACAACCTTCACAGGCTCTTCCAGCATCAGTACCAGTGGTTGCTTGAAGGAAAAGAAGAAGCTATTGGTTGGACAGCCACTTCCAAATAAAATCACTTTTTTCCCTAAAAGCAAGAATTCCAGTACTACTTCATCGGTAGATGGAAGTGGTTCTTTTCATCAGTGGGGAATGCAGGGAAAGGAGGCTGGTGTGACTGGCCGGGGAAGAAGCATGCAGCTGGCTGAAGAGAGACCGCATTCGCGCTACCTCCGAAGAGCCCACTCATCAGACAGGTCTGGCACATCCCACAGCCAGGCTCAAGGCATATCCAATAGTGTTGAGAGATCTCACTCTTTGGAACTGCTTTCCAAGCCCAAAGTAGGAACAAGACAGAACACTGAATGCTTTTCACCTGCCAACAGCTATACTGACATAGGAGAAATATTTAAGGAGAAGGCCTCTAGTAGTGCCGGTTCTTTTGAAGGACAAATATCTCCACCTGTAAAAGACAAACCACAGTAAGAATCACTTTTATTAATAAAAGGTGAAATGTAGAGCTGCCTTACGTGTCAAATGCATGACTTATCCTATAACTACACTGTATTAAGTGCACAAAGGCTCTGTCCTTAGAACTTGAGAGTATCAGATAGGAAAGGGTGATTGTTGATGCTGTTGCAATGCAGAGCTTCCCCTCCCCACTGTCCCTGGCTTTAAGATCTTAAGTGCAGCACATCAGCTGGCTTTTGCTTGTCCTGGTAATGCTGTTAATGAGTTTTTTTTTCCATGTGCAGTTAAGTTGAGTGTTTGTTGCCTTGCAGAAATTGTACTATGGAGCCTTGCTAATTCTTTGCAAAAGAGCTATAGACTAGGGCAGAAGGCATTCAAGGTGGGATTACCAGCTGAGGTTGTTTCTTACACTGGGAATTAAGTAGAAGATTTAAGAACATCTGCTTGCACAGTTATTAGTGGCTCTTTGTTCATATATGTGAGTTCTAACAGTATAGTAGTGAGTGCCAAAAGGGTGAAGTTTGTGCTAGAAATTAGTAATAATGTTTCGCTCCATTTGGAAACTCCTTGGGAATTTTATAATGCTTTACCCAATGAACATTGTCCCCTCCCAAGAGGTACTCAAGGACAGGTTAAATGAGGCCTTGAACAACCCAGTCTAGTGGAGGATATCCCTGCACGTGACAGTGGGGTTGGAACTAGATGATCTTTAGGGACCTTTCCAACCCAAACCATTCTATGAACACTCTCCATGGAAGAGAAGCACGTTCTATGCTGGCTAGAGCTGCAATATGCTACCTGTGTTTCTTAAGTCTAAAGGTGTTTCTGCAGCTGTAATGGTACAATTTTTGTTGTGCTGTTGTCTTTGATGTGCTGTTGATTACACGTGTAACTTTTATTTTGCAGCTCAAATTATTTCTGCCCAATGAAGCCCCAGGTTGGTTTGTTAGAGCAGAAGTCCCAAGCTGAAACAATGCAGCAGTGGCTTGGAAGCATGCAAGCAAATGGTGTGTTACTTATTGGAGTATTTTTGTGCTCAGGTTGGAGTAATGCCTTATATCAGTTTCTGTGAGATTTTCTATTATTTCTTTTAATTTGTGGCAGAAGGGCTATCTCTATGGCCAAGGAACTGTGCTACCAGGGTGTAATTCTGGCATCTGAAGTGACAGCAGTTGGATATTAACAGAGGCTAGTGCCAGCAAACTTGTCCTGAATGAAAAGCATAGGAGACCCTGAAATGATTTGTTGCTGCCAAAAACTGACACAGATATTGAGAGAGGCAAAATTGTTTCCAGTATCACTAATCTGCAGAATCATTCTGAAGCAAGAAATATCCCATGGAAAATATTTTCTTTCCTCTTTAGGACTAAGCTGTAACATCTTAGTTTCCTGAGGCAGGAATTAATTTCATAAGGGTTTGTATTTGGTGTTCATTTTAAGCTGTTGTGTTGGTACGTGACTGCCTGCGTAAGAGTGAAGAAATTGTACACTGAGGTTAAAGATAAGGTGGTTATTGCCACTTCCTAGCATCTTAGGAAACAAACAAACCAAACAAGCAAACCAAATCAAACAAACAACAAAAAGCACCCAAAACCCCCCCCAAAAACAAACAAAAAAACCCCCAGAACTCTAGAACCTGCCATAATTTTTCAGTTGTAACCTGAAACAATAGGCGACAAAAGATTGGCAGGAGATGCAAAAGCTCTGCTAATTGCACAAATACACTTTAAGAGGAAATGGGACCTCAGTGAATGAGAAAGATAATGAGGCTGCAGAAGGAGGGGTGGAGGAATGGACAAAAAACACAGAAGGGAAGGAGGTTCTTTGCCATGCATCATGTTACAGCATGTACTAATAATGTAATTTAATCGTAAAATGAAATCACAAATCCATTCTGGTCTTCTTTGTTTGATCTTACTAGACTCTCCCCGTATATGGGGAACTGTAATCATGACACATGGTCTGAATAATCCTGAATTTTTAATCTCAACTGTTCTGCAATATGGCAGGAGGAGTGAAATACTTGGGTGGGTGAGACAAAACTTGGTCAAGGTCTTAAAACTCGGGAAGCGGTTGTAGGAAGCTGAAATATCAAAATAGGGGCTGGTCTCTTAATAAGTGACTGGAAGTAAAACAGGTTTTGAAGGGTACATTTAACCTTCCAAGCACTAAAATTCTGGTTGATGTTAAAAGACTAGTTAAGCTGAAACTTAAATGAAATCTGGAATTACTGGTTGTCTGAATGGCAAGTAAACTCAACAGGTGAAACATTCTTGTTTATCTATGTGAAATCGTAGTAGTTTGTATTTAAACAGTTCTGCAAAATTATTTGTGGTATGTTAAAACTGTAGGCTGAAACCTACTAACACTTTAAGTAGCACTGGAATTTTGTTATCACTGGTCTTGATTGGTACTACAATTGTAGCCTAGTGGTTTAAATTGAGGACTAAAGAAATCCCATTCCCTACCCAAGCGTTCTAAGATGATACTTGGGAGTTTTACAAAACAAGAACTTTTTTTTTTTCTTCTGTCTGTGATTCTGAATCTGTGATGTACCTTTGTGGTGTTTTCAGTTCCACTGAGACCACCTGCAGACCTAACTGGCAGCAGTAATGCACATGGAGGCTTTCGGTATCACCTGGATGTGCAACAGGATGAATCAAGGAATGCATGGAACACCTTAAAAGATATCAGGAGTCATGATGCATCTGTCGACTATCCACATTCTTTAGACCAGAGAAACCCGAAGAAATACATCCCTGGAGTTCTCTGTAAATCTGAGACTATTCAACCATCTTCTTCATGTGGCCTTTGGCCGACTTCAGAACAAAACCAAATGTGGAGCAAAGAACCATCAGCGCATCACAAACCTACACTGCGAAGTATGATATCGCCTCTCAGTGCTCACAGGCTGAAACCCATCAGGCAGAAAACAAAAAATGCAGTGGTATGTATCTGTTCTTAACATGGAAACACTTAAATACAGCATCAGTAACTTTAAAATCACTTGGTAAACTAGAGGCTTTGGGTTTTGTTTTTTTAGTAACAATTCAATCTATAATAATTTATATAAGTAAGTTGCATCTTACTTTTTTGTATATGGCATACTGGAACCTTGTGGTCACATCCTGGAAATGGTGACAGGGCGTTGCTTTTAGCTTGCAAGCAAAGAAACTGTAGGTAGTCATCACAAATATTAAATGCAGATCCTACAGTTCCAACACTACTGCTCAACTGTAGTGTGCTTAAATTTTCAATGTTAAAGTCTTCTGTTAAGTGCATCAGCACCTCTACAGAATAAAGAGCTGAGTTAAAAAAGAAAATAGTCTTATTCTCAAGTGAAAACTTGAACTTTTGTTTCTTATAATGCTCCTTTTTCTCTGTCTTGTGGATGTGAAAGCAAAACATTTTCCACTAATCCTTACTGATCACATTTTTTTTCTGGTTTGGTTGTTCCTGGTATCAGTTTTTTGCCTCCTGTTCAGTTTCTTACAGCCTCACTCCTCATATAGTGTTACCCTCTGCCCCTCAATTCGATGTTGTGGGTTTTTTATTCTGTTCTCACAAAAAAAAAACCCCAGACCTGATCTGTCTTGGTTTGGTTTGTCACTTGAGCAGCCACTCCCTCACTGACCAGATTTATAATCCCCAGTTGCGTTGAAGCAGGGTTGTATTTTAAGAGCAGCAACAAGAGTTAGTGTGAGAAGCATTAATAAGTTTGCAGTGCATTTGAGGAGGGAGAAAATAATTTTCTTAAAGCCTTTCTGAAAAGAAGTGATAACTTCTTTTGCCAGAAAGTAAAGGTGATTCTTTTTTTTCCTCTCTGACTTGTACATTTAATGTATTTTAGGTGAGCATTCTTGATACTGGGGAAGTGTGTATGGAGTTCCTAAAAGAGCACCATTCACAAGAACTTGTGAAAGAAGTTCTCAGAATATCTTGTGATGGAAATGTGGTATGTTCTCACTTTCTTCACTGTTGTATAAATGGCTTAGAGTGCTCTGTTCTTTCGAAGCTGTGTTGGGGTTTTTTGTCTATTTTCATTTTCATTGAAGTGATGATTTATTTGGAAATGCTGTGTTTACATATGCACAGATGTAAAGCCATAGAAATACAGGTGGGTAGCAAAGTTATTTCAGAGGAAAATTCAATTTGACTTCTGTAATACGTGAAGTTGGAAAAACTGCTGCTGTTAAACAGGAACAATGTTCATAGTGAATGATGGTAAATAAACTGGCTTATTTCCATATCTGTTAAAAGAAGGGAATGCAGTTGCAGCTGTAAATTTTTTTTTTTTGCTCCTTGATAGATTGCAGTTTATCACCCAAATGAAGGAAGAGGTTTCCTTCTTGATGACAGACCTCCTGCTGCTCCTGAAGACATCTGTATGTATAATTTTGACAACTTACCAGGTAATCTGAAATTTATTAAAATTGTGATTATGTCTTTTTTTTTTTAAGGGAATCCCATTTGAGACTTCTCAACTTTCAGCATTTACTTGTTCAGATAACTGTAAAGATAAAGCTCCTTTCAGAATGAGAGTGAGACTGTAGGTCTAACTTGAAACTATTTTGAAACTTCACATGACAGTGCAAACCCAAAAGTTTTAATTTTGTGTGGAGGTTACAAAAGTCACCCCCTTTTTACAGTAATGTACTCAAGTTAAAGCTTTCATAATGTTCTCCTCATGTGTATTGGAATCTCTTTAAAGATGAGTAGAAGAAATGTTATCTAAGTCACTTTTAGTCCAGCAGCTTTACTTTATGCTTCCTGATACTCATAACTCAGGGAGGAGGGGGGTAAAAAATACATGGGAGTATTCTGTGTAGACAGATGAAGAAAAATACAAGGTAACTATAAGTTCCTAGGAGACAGGCAGACTTTTCTGCTAATTAGAAACCAAATATGGGTTTTACCTAAAGCCAGGAAGCCAGCTGGACTATATCTATTTAAATGGTACATGCAGCACTTTACTGTTTTGTTGAGGTTCAGAACAATGATAATTGAAGCTATTGAAGATGCACACTTTTAGAAGTTGGTGGAAATAAGTCAGTTTCTTTAAACATACTTGTGTGAAGTACTTAAGTATTATTCACATCCTTCAGCTACCAAATGCACATTTCAGATTACATCTCTCCAGGCTGCTGCACAGTGTTTAATCTGATGTCGTTCTGATAAGTTTTGAAATTCTTTTCTCTTAGAAAAGTACTGGAAAAAATACCAGTATGCAGCTAAGTTTGTGCAGTTGGTAAGGACAAAAACCCCCAAAGTCACGTTCTACACAAGATATGCCAAGTGCATGTTGATGGAGAATTCACCCACTGCAGATGTTGAAATTTGTTTTTATGATGGTATGTATTCATTGTGGTGGTGATGTGAATAATTGTTATTAAACCTGCACTTAAGTATTGCCACACATTAAACAGTGAATGTTTAAGGTTGAGGAAAATAACAAACTTTTTTTTTTTTTTTTTTTTTGTTGTTGTTGTTTCTGCCACTCTGCCTTTACTTCATCACTCACAGATCAGTTTATTATTCTTTTTAGTTCCTTACTGGTATCTTCTTCAGGGAGTACATGTAAAAGAGTTAGTTAAATTACACCTTGTTTTTATCCATGAGCTGTTCTTCCTATCTCTATTTGATAGTTAACCTTCATGGTGAAAGGTGTGTTGCTACTCTAAGCAGAAGGCTCTTTGGAGAAAGCAGCTTGGCTGTCTTTTCCAACTACCCTTCATAAGCTAGACTGCACTACTGACTGTTTCTTCACTATAGACTGCTGTCAGCTAGTTTGGTTTGCTCTGTGCTGAGATATACCCCAACAGAACTCATGACACAAAAGACCACTGAACAGTTCTGTGATTCAAGGCTGAATTGCTATTGTAAGAGCAGGCATCTTTACTAAAGCCTTACACAAATACCGATCAGCCCTACTTAGCCACTTCTTGCCAATACTGTTAGACTTGTTAATTTTCTCTCAGATGAATATTTAGGTGGTTCTTAAAATATATAAGAAATGCATTATTCAGTCCATTTAAGTAGTGATCTTTGGCTGTAGAGGGCTTTCTGTTAATGCCACAGTTCCAATTTTAGTGGCTTTTAATTTCTACGAGACACAAGGCTCGTGCAGGAGTTGTTTTGTTCTTGTGATAAGGTCAGCGAGATGTGTGTCTAGAGAAGGGCTGTGAGGATGATCAGAGCTCTTGTCCTGTAGAGGCAGGAGATGTGTGTCTAGAGTGTTCAGTCTGGACAAGAGAAGGCTACAAGGAAACCTTATTGGCCTTGCAGTATCTGAAGGGGGCTAAAGGATAGCTGGAGAGAGACTTTATAGGCTATCAGGTAGTGAGAGGACAGAGGAGAAAGGAGCAAAACTGGAAGTGAGTAGATTCAGATTGGATGTTAGGAAGAAGTTCTTCACCATGAGGGTGGTGAGACACTGGAACAAGTTACTCAGGGAGGTGGCGGAAACCTTATCCCTGGAAGTGTTTCAGGCCAGGCAGGATGAGGCTCTGAGCAACCTGATCTAATGTGAGCATGAGGTAGTGTGAAGTGCCCCTGCCTATGGCGGGGGATTGGAGCTAGATGATCCTTGAGGTCCTTTCCAGCGCTAACAATTTGATGATCCTGTGATAGACTTTAGAGTAGAATGCCATGATAGAATTCTGCATTTCATAGATGCTGACACATTACACCATTCACACTAGGAATTTGTACCCTTTTACAGGAGCAAAGATACACAAGACAGGTGGTGTGACTCGTGTGATTGAGAAATCAGGGAAATCCTTCACTTTGAAAGGAGAAAGCGAAGCAGGCTTGAAGAAGGAAATGAAAGTTTATATGGATCACGCGAATGAGGTAAACTGTTCTATATAAAACTTGTCCATTGCAAAGCAACTTCTGAGAAGTCAGTTTCCCTTTCACAAATGTGCTTCTAATGTTGCTGTTCATTTTTCATTTCATTGCATTAAGGAGGAATGATTAAGTGGGTTTTTCTGGAAGAGCAAATACCAAGGTGAGGTAAAAGTAACAATGCTTCACAGTCAAGACTGGGGAAGTTCTTAGTAGTGTGTAAAGTAGGTTTGCCTGTCTGATAAATAGTTGAGTGGAGGAGATGAAGCTGCTTTGTGAAAATGAAAACAAACAAAACAAATACCAAATAAGAGTCTCCTACAAAACAAACAACACCCCCCCAAAAAAAATCCCCACCAAAACCAACCTGAAACAAAAAAAACCCAAAAAACTAAAAAACCTCCAAGCAAATGGAGAAAAAAAAACCCCAAAGAACACAAAACAAAAAACCAACAACAATCACCCCACCCCCAAAAACCCTCAAAGCAAACCAACCCACTCAGAAAAAGAACAAACAAAAAAACCTGCCATGTTTTTAAATTGGCCTTCCTGCTGTGCTTTCCATCTCTTTTGACTACTGACTGGGTGACACAGACGAGTAGTTTTTTGTCTGTGATTTAGGAGTTGGTAAAAATAGGATACAAATTCTCTATTCAGTCTTGTTTATGTTCTTTTATTTGCTGGAGGAGAAATTGGATATCTCTTTCAGCAGGGCTAGATGGGGAACTAGGAGCAGATGTGATGATCTAGAGCACAACTCCAGATGTGCTTAAGTTAGGAGGGAGTTTTGCTGTAGTAAAACCTTTTCAATCTGCGTCACCATAAGTGGGTGCAGCTATTACAGATGTTCACTACCATTGAAAAATGCCTTTTCTTGTGCAGGTTGAGCTGCCACACTCAACATGTTTCAAATGCCAGTAAAATTTTAACAAGCTCTTTCTGATTTCAGGGACATCGTATATGCCTTGCACTGGAATCTGCTGTTTTGAAAGAAGAAGAGAGGAGTGAAGGTGTTCCATTTTTTCCAATAATTGTTGGAAGGTAGTACCTTTTACTTGAGAATCTGATGCATTTGGAAATTCCCTTATGCAGCTAATGTGTGCAGAGGCCAGGGTTTCTTAACAGAGGCTCATAGTTGTTGGCAGGATTAATACTATGTATGAACACCTGATTTTTTGGACCTGCAGAGCCTCCTTTAATAGTAGGACAAACATACACGTGTGGAGTTCGACTAAACAGGCTAACAATTAGCATGTGTCTAAAACCATTCTGCTGAAGATTGATGGCATCACATGCTTTGTATAGCCCATGGTAAACTGAAAAGAGGAGCTGTGCTTCTCACTTGTTTCTTTAGTCCCTTTTGGACAGACCTTTTCCCAAGTTGTCCCATTATTTTTCTAGAAAACCTGGCAATACTGAATCGCCACAGGCTGCACCACCTCCACTGCTGGACAATGTGAACTGTACAAAAGAAGTTATGCCACTGGATAGAAACACAGCCACCAGTTCTGCTCCAGTTCAAACTCCAAACTGTGCTCCCTCTGTAAGTACCCAAGAATAGGCAGTGGAGACTGCTTTCAGAAGGAATTAAAATAGTGCTGTTTTGTTTAAACTGATGGAACCACATTTGTGTGGACTTCAGCTTTTGTTAGCCATTTGTGAGCATGTGGACTAGCAATGTTAGAGTGGTTTGAACTAATTTTTCATACTTGGGTTTAAGAGCATATAAAAGATCAAAATCCTCCACAACTTTTACTCCAAATGCACCTTGGGAACATACCTGATAAACGGCTTACAGTGTCTTCAGTATGTTTTGGAGAGCTCTGTCATGCCCTCAGGCCTGTGTATCAAGTGGAAGTCACAAAGAATATTGCCACTGAAGGATGTTTTCCTGAAATAGTCAAGTACTAGGGTGTATTAAACTGTATTTATGTGTATAGTAAACAAAGCTTTGTGCAGTTCCATGCAGTTGGTTTAAAAGATCCACTGATCTTTTATTGCTGTGTCACAGCCCCAACAAAACTCCCCCAGCTGACTGAATCTTACTGTAATCTTGGCACAATGAGTTTATCTTGTCTCCCCTTCAAGTCTATGTGGGTCTGCATCTCTCTTCTTTGACTGCAGCACGTCTGATTGGTGCAGAACCTGCCTGTTTGCCCTTGACTGAAATGAACCTGGCTACAAAAATTCCTGACTGCTTCAGTACTAGCATTGATATTCACACTGACTTAATGGTACTTTGAGGTACTCATACCTTGAGGGTTCAGCATTCAAACTCATTCTTTGTTTGCCATACAGTACATGCTGCAGTGTTTAAGACTTTCACTGGTTGCTTTCTCTTCTGAAGTATATCTGTCTAAGACAGCAACTATTATCTTTACATGTTACTCTTGACTCTGTCAGGTTCTGTATACATGTACTAGATGTGTGTGTCCTGAGGTACAGCTTGCTGTCTCTTTCAGGTTCCTGTAATTATCTGGATCCTGATCTTTCCTGACCAAGCTTTCCTATTTCAGAGGCATCCTCTGACTTGAATCTTTTCAGTCAACCCTGACTCTTGCATACTGCTCAGCACACCACCTCATCTGTCATCTCTGTGACTCTGAGAGGAGGTATCTGAGTAGTAAAACTTCTATAGAACCAGATGTGTTCCTCTTAGGTAGTAGTGGTGTCCTAAAGGCCTTCAGTGTTTGTTTCTCTCTCAGTTCACTTGTGTGTCTCTCAGCCTCTGTATGTGCTGTAGAATTGATGTTAATGTTCAGCAGTTTCCAGTTAATAGCCACGTCCCTATTTTTGTAAATATTGGCCAAGTCACCATCTCAATGAGGACTGTTTTATAAGCTAACTTGTGCTGAATGTTTTTTTCTGAAGGTGGGACAGGGTTTTCTGACAGTCAAAGAAAAACAGTGTCGAAGTGCAAAAAGTCTGCTTATGGGAAGTGATTCCTTTGTTAGTATAGGGAAGTGATGGAAATTTTGCCTTAATTCTGAGTCTCACAAAATCCTGGGGGGATTATATCATCTGCTGCTGTTGAATGAAGCATATAGGCTACATCTGGCTATTGATATGGAGAGATTAAAACAGGTGGTAGCTGACCATGGTAGTTGGTACATAATCAATTGGATTCATACTAAAGCTGCTAATACTGTGTGTTTCTGGATTTTAGGTGGTGTCATATGAGAGTTCTACCTTTATTACTGGCACCGCTGAACCTCCATGCTCTTCTGCTCAGCAAACAGAATGTAGTCCAAATTCAGCCCAGCTTGTGAAGTCAGTCTTTGTGAAAAATGTTGGTTGGGCTTCTCAGGTGAGAGAGGATTACTGATGAACTGGTTAAGGAGAAGCTTTTCTTTTTATCTATTGAACTTAAGATACCTATCTTTAAGTCATTAACTTGCAATGTGTTTTGTGAGGAATGCGTTGTTGTGTTCTGCCACACTTGAAATCCAAAAATGGTTATGTGGGAAGATCCTTCCTTGTAAGGGTCTTAGATAAATACCGTGGTGAACTATGGGAAACTAAAACCATAGTTCAATATTCCTGTTGTTATAATTTTCTTGTGGTTGTTACTGCCTATTTCAGTGTCTTCTGTCACTTAATTTGACTCTATGAAAAAAATTTAAAACTTCTGTTGGTTGACTGATGGACATGTAAAGGTGTCATGACAATGTGTTTTGAACAGATATATACCAGATCTGTATAAGAAGAATGAGTCTGCTGTACAACAGGAAAAGCTGTTTCCTTACAGTGAAATGTTTCCTCTGCTTTTCTGTGGAACCAGCTTTAGAAGTAAAAAATGTTTCTTTGTAGTGCAGATAAAGGAAGCTTCCTGTTCCAACAGGAGAAGTTTTACTTTTTGTATTTTTATGTATATCACTTTAAAAATCTATGTAGCTGTGAGCTCTTGGAAATGGGCTTTCTATTTTAAGTTTGGATTTAATGTTTCTTTGGAAGTGGTTAAACAGAAGGTATTTCAGCTCTCACTGTAAAGGATGATTAGAGCTGAGTATTTGAACCCTCAGAAGTCTGATTCTTGAGACTGCTTGAGGCTACTTCATAGCAGCTTGCGTGTAATCTTTAGCCTTAAAACACTGACCAAGACACCTGAATCACTTGAGCAATACTGAAACATTAGGCTTCAGTTACTAGAAAAACATCTAGGTATGTTCTCTTGTGTCTTATGTACCCGAACCATAACAGAATTTCTCTCACTAGCTGACCAGTGGAGCAGTGTGGGTTCAGTTCAACGATGGATCCCAACTGGTGGCCCAGGCTGGTGTTTCTTCTATCACCTACACATCTCCAGATGGGCAGACAACCAGGTAAGCCTCCAACTGCTGTACAAATCATTCAGTTTCCTGTCAGTGCTACACATAGTGTAAACTTCATAGCTGCTCTTCATTTTGCTTTGGAAGTAATAAAATTTCTCATCAGCTCATTGGCTAAATTTTTAATGAAGAGAATTAACCACCAGCTCGGATCTCTGGGTAACTAATGAATCAAAGTTGGGAATGCATCTCCTTGGTCTCCAGAGGACAGCCACTCTTCATGTGTAGTGCTTAAAAAGGAAGGGGAGAAGAGTAAGGTTTCAGTAGTAGTCTTTTTTCCTAAGACATTGCTGGCCGAGGAAGACAGCATGCCTGCATGGACCTGAAGTGCTCAGGTGAAGCTTAGCCTATCTTTTGGGCACTGGATGCGTATCAATGGAGCCACTCAGTGACATCCTTCCTTAGTGCAGTTTGACAATAATGCACAGCCTGTTCAGATGTTATTGCAGTCTTACTCTGCCTTAAATATAGGGAAGGAGAGGGCTTAGATGAAAGCCATCAAACGTCAATTAGTGTGTCCAGATGAAAATCCATGTGACTTAGTGGCTTGCTTATTTATAGATAAGTTTAAAAATAATTGTTGTCCTGAAATATAATAAATTATTTCCAGTATCTAAATGTTTCTATGCTCATTTGCCTTTCTAGGTATGGAGAAAGTGATAAGTTGCCAGAATACATCAAAGAGAAGCTGCACTGTCTGTCTTCTATTCTTGTGATGTTTACCAATCCAGCCACTCCCCACTGATTCAAGTGAAGCAGGTGTCAGGACACAAGAGCTCAATAAACTCACTGACTTTCAAATGACATGACTGATCTTACTCAGCTTTCACAGGAATGCTATCCAAAGCTGGTAAAACAAAATAGGAAGCAAAGGGTTGCTGTTACTGTAGCTAAGTGCTTGCAAAGTATCATACAAAAGCTTTTTCCTCCAAATGATGGATATTTGCTCAAGCTAAACTATGAGCTTCTGTTCAGAAGCACTCTACCTAGAAACTTGATGCTGAATCTTGTGGTGTTTTTCCTTCCTCCACTGCTTCTTTGGTGCCAACAATCAAAGAAAAAAATGAATCTGTGCTGTTGAAGTGTTTGTATTTGTAAATAACTTATTTTTTACATCTTACAAGTAATATATGTAAATATGTATATGTTTTATAACTGTTTTTATATGTAGCAGCAGCTTTAACTTCCCTGCACAAGCATTTTATACAAAACAAAAAAAAATTAAAAAATGCAGTGGTCCTTGTCCAGAGCTATTCCTTTGGTTTATGTTGCAGTGATGGTTTACCAAGAGGAGGTGTAAGCACTCTTGCTGCAGCCTTCATGTAGGCAGCCATTGGAAAGCTGCTACAGTTCTTCCCCAGAGCCTTCTCTGCTCCAGGCGCCAACAAACCCAGCTCCAAGCCTGCTGGGACATTTGAAAAGCCTGCTGCAACTACACCCCCTGCCTCACATGTCAGACCTGCCACCTCAGTGAGGGGGGTTGCTCCTCTTGTGTGGGCTAGTTCAGCTTTGGGAACAAAAAGACTATGGCTGTTTCTCTGTGCTGCTCTGCTGTGGGGACAGTTCACCTCCAGAGGCTTGTCTCTGGCCAGTACACTAGGGCCCCTTTTTAGGGGTGTTGTATACTCTCCTGTTATTCACTGTAGACTAAGAGACTCAATTTTTTTTCCTTAACCTTTTAAATAAGGTTAAGCTGAAATAATCCTTTCGACTATCCAAACATTCTTCCACGCTTCTGGTGGAAGTGGGCTAGCCTGAAGGACAACAGTAATAACCCTTCTACATTATACATACTTTCCCAAACAGATTGGATATGAGAAACACAAGTTTTCAGCATGGCTATACTAAAACCAGTTTCTTGTAACTGAAGTAGCTCGGTTGCTGTCACTCTGGCTTGATTTTTTGCGGTCTGTTTTCCCCACCAAAACAGTACTTATTATGATTTAACATATAAGTAGTATTAAAAAAATGCTGCTTAGAAGCCCAGTCCTTCCTCCTAAGATTTTGTGACTCTGCACCAGCAAAGCCATAGAAAGCACAAAAGTTCTCTATTTGCTTCAGTTTGTATTGGAAAAAAAATCTTCTTATTCAGTAGCCTTTTAATGTTTGAACAAATGGTTACATAGAAATATTTAATAACATTTATGAAATTCAGTGAGATACATTAAACAGCAGCTCCAACTCTCATACTGGAGTTATAACACTTTTTTAATACTACTGGGAGAAAAAAAAACAGATAAAACACCTCTACAGATCAGCTTAAACCCCATTATGAAGGAAAACTATTATTTCACTTTTTAAAAATAACCACCAAGTGATTCAAAGGTCATAAATTCCTGTTTCTTATACTAACATATCAGAAAAAAAGTCTTCAAATAGTCACCCAATAAGCCAGTATATTTACACACCTAACATTAAGATTGGTTGCTCAACACAGTGCTTTCATTCTCACCAATAATGAAGTGTAAACTATCACCCTTACTTTCCTTTTTGTAGTAAAGAAGAGCTGTCCATGGTTCAACTCTACCCATCATCTTTCTTGCTACAAAAAAGCATTCAGCAAAACAGCAGGAGAAAAATTGCACACATGGTTCACTGCAGTTAAAGTAACAGCCCCTCAGGCTGTGTTTTTTAGTGGCTCCTAACCAACTTAACTAACCAAATCCCACACAAACTGCTGGTAAAGCAGGTGCCTACCCTCATCTGCCCTTCTGCCACATTCCATCTGAACCCCTGGAGAAGATGTACTGATAAATAACAGCTTCCCAGGTGAGACATGCCTATTATCCAGGGCTTCGAAGCTGGCAAACTGAACATCGCAAGGTTGACTTGAGCAGTGATGTTTCCATACAAAGTGCATGCAGCTCAACTAATCCTGTAGTTGCAAAAGAGCTTACTAATCCTGATTCATAGAATCAAGATAAATATTTCTTCTACTTCTTTATGGAAAGGGTGCACATAACCTGTGACCTTCACAGCTGCATCCAGTGCACAGCTGCATCATTTAAAACTACACACTGAAAATATGCCATCATATTGGTCTACTTTGTTCACATCCCCTCCTCTGCTGCTGGAAAAGCAGATTACAAAAGCTCTGTTGCAGCAGGTGTAATCATGTATTAGGGTTTGAGCAAGTGCTCTGTCAATGTGTAAGTACAGGCATACAGTTCTCAGCATACAGCCAACAAGGTCAGTGGTTAAGTACTCCTCACTAAAAAAGTAGTAAATTAAGTTGTTGTTTGTTTTTTGATTTTTTTTTAAATACATATTTAACAATTCTCTTCTTGAATCCTTCCATATCTGACAGAAAATGCAATTAGTCTCTTATAAACTATTTCCAGCAGCAGGAGAGAGGCCACAACTACCCCACAGATTAAACTAAACGCCCAGCGTGGGCCCAGGTGTGTGTATACTTGGCTCACAAAAACAGGCCCAAGTATTCGTGCTCCACTTCCAGAGGCAGTTAACCATCCCATGTAGGTACCCTACAGAAGAGCAAAAGCTTATGTTAGTGATACAGCAATTACTTGACTACTCAATAACTCACACCAGTGATCCTTATTAGACTTTTGAAAAGTGTTTAAGCAATTGCTTCTTTCCAAGCATTAACTGGAAGGCTCCACTGAGCTATAGCCTATAGCTTCCTAATGTAATTCTGTCTCAGATCATTTCATCTCTTGCAGCAAAATACAACACCAACACATGAGGTAAGGAGTGGAAATAGAAAAGGAATTTCTTTTTAAGCAGTGGTATCAGCTTGTTCTGTGTTCCACCACTGTAAAATGCCCATCACTAGAGCTATCAGAGCATTTGTACTCTTCATATAACATAATTAGTAAAAAGAACATCATCCTGTACTGATATTCCAAAAATCTATAATTGGTTGTTACAAAAATGACTCCTCCAGGACAGCTGTGAAACTCATTAAGCTTCGGGCTTAGTGGTTCTGAAATTTCCACACTGTAAGATTTGCCACAAGCTGTAGTACAAGCCTCACTAATTCTTCCAGGAACTTGTGCTGGACTAGAGCTCCTGGAAAGCTCTGTCCCAGCTGCAATGTGCTGTGATCTGGCTGATGACACAAGGAATTCCAGCTAATGAAGAGGGTGCAAGTCCTGGTGAGCAAACGAAACAAACGATTTAGGCTTACCTGAGGCTTTGGTCCTAGAATTTTGGAGTATAAAGTGTAAGACATGACATGACAAACTGGATAGCCCAACCCGATGAGTATGTCAGAGCTGATGTACTGGGCCAGGTAGATCATGGGAGTATTTAGACACCAGGACTGTGTGATGGGGCAGCCCACAGGTTCTGCTGTGTGGTTGGCTGGAAGCTGCCAACTCCACCAGGGCATCACCATTTCGGTATAGGTCGTTCTGGGAATGGAGTTATTCTTTATTTCTGTCAAAACAAATTGTGCATACAGGTAAGGAAAAAAAAAAACAACCAAACAACAAAGAGCTTCCAATGATTATTTAGTGTGACTTGAATCATACCTTGCCATTGGATATTTGGTAGTTTTTTTCCCCAAGGTAGTAAGATAAAGAACCCAACCAAGACAATCAGTAAGCCTCCATGGAGCATGGCACGCTCACCAGTCCTATCAAACAAGCAAACTGCAAATTAATTAAACTAACATTTATGAAGGTGCTAATGGCAGAACTTAACCAAAACAGCCACAATAAAACTGTAAAATCATATTAACTTAAACCTTGTTTTTCTTGTGATTCAGGAGTAAAAGACAGTCAAGAATGGAGTTATGTTAACAGAATAAAGAACAACCACAGCATCGTGGCTGTGGCAAAATTGGAAGTACTTCATTGACGTAATGAGCCCAAATTCACAAACAAGATTTAAGTAATACAGATCGGGCTTTGCCATAAGGCTTCTCTGACTTAGCTGACACAAGTAAGGAAATTCCAAGGAACTCCAAAGACTTACCTCTTAGCCAGAATTTTCACCACCATGAAAACAGTAACTGATTCAATGCCAACCACAATGAGGATTATTCCATTATAAAAAACGGCTTCTTTCCTGGTCCAGGAATACATATCCATGGTCAGAGGAGTGGCTATACTAAAAGGACAGAACAAAATGACATCACTTAAAAAAAAAAACAAAGCCTCTCCTATACAGCCATTTCCACAGATGTATTGTCCCAAACACCACATACAGTGGTGTAGAAGCCTTTTCTTCTGGCAGATGTATTGCAGAACACAGGCTAGTTAGAAACTAATTCTGTAACACATTATTTAAGATAAATCCTCTCAAAAAAATTCACATCTGCACTACACCAGCCATGCTCTGAAGCAGCATTAGTCTAGTCCATCAAAAGATGATGGAGTTAAAGCTATAGTGAGAGAGAGAAAGAAAAACATGCCCTGTCAGCATAAAATTAATACTGTTTCAAGATTAAGGAAATCTGAGGGAATATTTTATATTTTATTTATTTGGTTATATAGAAAATATTTGGGAGTGAATAAGACATCTCTTTAGGTAGAACAACCATTATGTAAAACAGTGCATCAAGAACATAACTCCACTAGCTATATCAAATGATTGTGATCATCATTGCTGAAATAATCATCACTAAGCTTCACTGCAGCTAATCAGAATCATACTAAGAAATTACATGAAATTAAATCAAAGCATAAAACAAGCTACTGAAGAGAGTTTTCTCTGAATACTCAGGGAGCCCAAGTTAAGCTTTTTTGTTTTTTTAATGCTCAAGAAGTTGAGGATATGGGTTTACATCCATTCAAAAGATTTTACATTAATATTTCATATTCTACAAACTGTATGTTATATATTTTCAGTTACTACTGAGCTTCAACTCACTGCTCTGTGTCAGTACACCTCAGTTTGCGTTCAGTTTTGGACCTGCATTTCTGAAGAGTATGCTCGAGAAAATCAGTGCAACAGGGAAGCCTTTACGTGCACACTGAGTCTTAACACCACTGCATGTCTTAAGTATTTTGAGACAAACTTACGTTTCGAAGACAGCAAACACGAACAAGACGACAAAGAAAAGAAAATTGATTGCTACCACAGCCACATGGTCAACATCTCCTTCTGCATCCTGATCCTGAACACCACTTTCTGCCAAAAAAGAAAAGAAAAATCTAAACTGCAAAGGGAGCTTTTTTCACATGACCACAAATTACAAAGTGTAATGATCTCCTCGCTCTGGTAAACATTTAACATGCAGGCTGGTGGGAAGCTAGACTTTTATTTTGACAATCTAATGCAGTGGTTTTAAATCAAAATGGAGAGAAGATTATTTCTAAACTTATACCATCTGTTGTCCCACTGTAATGGTGGCACTGCCAAGTTCTGACTAACAGCAAAATAAGCAAACTCTACAAAGATCTGAATACTGTAAACCAAAACACTTTCTGTTCCTCTTGCAAGGTGAAAAGCACACATCAGAAGAACTCCTTGAACCATCATGGAGCCTTTGTTCCTCTAACGAGTGGGAGTGCTGTTTTCAAGCGCAGAACACCCATGCCTTTCATGTTTTTAAACATGAAAATAATACAATCTATGGTGACTTCCATAGATTTTAAAAGAGGTTTGAGATCATATTTCACATACTTTTTACTTGTCAAGTGAAAAGAAGATCCACAACATTTAAAAGATTTTCACTGTGTACAAGAAGAGCATTGAGTGAAGAGATGCTGTTAGACTGCATGTGGCAATTACTGTAGCCTCACCAGGCAAACTGAGTTACACAGCACGCATCTTCTGAGGAGATGCTGCATGTGAAAGCTGCTATGCATTAACAGCATTACTCAGTGATACAGAACTTAAGGGAAGTAAGACTGCAAAGTGGAATTGAAGGGGGATTCTTTTGATATCCATATTTACTTAATTCTGTCTCTTGGAAGAGACACTTCCAGGGTGAAAATCTGGAATGATTCATACAGTTTATGTTTTATTGCTTCTTTGCCACCAGACAGCACTACAGACATACATGGACACAATACATGAAGCAACTTCTAAGGCAGTTAGAAATATATGTAGCCTATTTTCCACTTGGAGTTACCAATCCACCAAACTTCAGAATACTTCTAAAAGCTTGTACATACTAACAGAGTGCTTCAAACTTATCATCACAGAGTAAGGTTTCAAGAAAACTTAAGATACCTTCTCCTTCAGAATTGACACTTTTGCATTGCCGTCCCATGTCATCCACTCGGTGCTCTCTAGAAATTCAGAGTTGTTTTCATTAATATACACATTTTTTTCATCTGCTATTGAGTCAAGTGTCTGTTAAAGTATTTCCAAATGGCATAATCTTATATTCTAATTAATCTCAGCTCCTTTAAACATTATCTGTGCAGCCTACATTCGATTGCAGTGAACAGCACCGTACTCAAGAAAGGAAACGTTCTAGTGGGAGAATATGACGTATCTGTGTGCATCTCTCCCTCAGGGCCATAAATGAGGTAATGTAGAAAAATTAATCCTCAGGGTCCTCAAAGACACAGACAATGAGAATCCTACAGATAAATTAATCCTACCTTTAGAGAAAAAACATGGGCAGAAACCACCGACATTAAAAATACAGCAAGGCTAAGATGATAATCTAACAGCTCTACCTTTTTTTTAGGCAGAGTTTACATTCTAGCCGTAACATCAACATGATTTATTTGTGAGCATAATGACAAAGATATGTATTTAAAAAGGTAGGCTCCCCTTCCCCAAATACATATTTGTAGTTTTAGGGTTCCAGATTTCAGCCTTATAAGCAGCATATTATTTGTTAAAAGGCACTCATTTAAACAAGGTAGAATAATTCTCTTTGTAGACTTTATTACCTGAATATGGCAAAGATGAGAATAATATTAACAATTCCTAGGAGAGCTCCAAATAAGACTGGTGCTGTATACATGTTCAGCTGAAGGTCAATTAATTTCCATGTTATTCCTTCTTCTCCAATAAGTGTAAAACATGTCTGAAAAACTTCAGAACATAAGTGAAGAAAATACATCACCAGATAAAAAAGAAACATGTAAAAATGGATAAGCAAAGTTGTTCTAATTGCTAAGTAAATTTTAAATATTTCACCTGCCAAATGTTTTACATTTTGAGTTTCCTACTCTGAATCTGATATATACCAGTGGGATCTCAAGAAACCAGCGAACTACTTGGTTACACAGGAATACACTGCATAAGTAACAGTGTGACACTTCAAGAACTGGAACTGCATTCTGAGTGTACAAATAGTTAATTTTCTTGGCCGTGTACAGACAGCTGATTTAGTCTTTTTCCTGTTCCTCCTGCATGGAGAACCTTCGTCTTGGGACTGGAATATCCCTCCAGCTAAGCAAGTTAAAGAGAACAGGAGTTGGGGCAGGAGGAGGGGTTTTAATGAATACTTAAATTGGTGCAGAACAGAAGATTGTAAGACCAGGTCATTTGCTTACTACTGCTAGGAAACAGACTGAGAGTCTCTATGAGATTGTGAAAGGGAATTAACTTGCATTCCATTCAAATAACTCAAGGAATTAAGATTATTTTTTTTGTTGTTGTTGTTGCTGTAGATCCTTTAATACTCTTTCAACAGCACCAGTGATAATCAACTCGAGGCAAAAAACACTTTCAGCCCTAAACGTTCACCTCATTATTATTACCATATACAGAGACCTTCAGCTCTGCTACCTGGATAAACTTAATCTCCAGCTACAGAAGACAAGTAATCAGGAGAGGCTGTTTAGGACAAAGCTGCTGGTCTCTCTTTACAGCACAAGGCAAGCCTCATGCATTTCTCCTAGAAGCAGACAGAGTAACCCAGGATCAGGTTACATTCTGTCGAACAAACACCCCTTGAGCTTTTTTTCCCCCCTTAGCTCTGTAATACCTGTGTTGTCTTAAAACTTCCTGCCAATGTGAAGGGTTTATGATTGTCACTACAAAATCTGGCAGATCTGCTGGATGTTACTTTGTACAACACGTGAGGCAAACTGTAATTTTCAGTCATTTTGGAAAGGTGGAAATGTTTGCCTGAGTACATCAATGGTAAATTCCCTTCTCCACGAATGAAGAGCCATTGCTCATTGACTCTTGACCGAGCACTGGTACAAGAAACTGTTTAGAACTTGGTTTTCCTGCAGCCAGTAATCCAAACCAGCTAGTTTTTAACCCACAATTACAATTCATTTGGACTATAATATCTCATCTCTATACTTGGCATATCCAAGTATATTTGAGTGGATTTTACTTAATCTTGGTACCACTGACAAAGTATGCCTTGAAATACGAAACTAACAGCTGCTGGGGTCTCCCACTTCCAATGTCAAATGTAATCCTAAAAACTACTGGAAAAGTGAGCAAAGAAGGCAGGCTTTACCTGGTCCTAATATGAAGCCAACTGCTTGGCAGGCACTGGTATTGGCCATGGCACTTGTTCTTTCCTTAAGAGAAGTGGCACCTGAAATGTACGATCGAACTACAGCCACATTTCCTTAAAAAACACAAAACCCAGAAAGTGTTCATGTAAATACTGTTATAGGCTTCAATTACACAGCTACATTTATTTTAAGGGGTGTGTGTCTTATTTTACAAGAAAACAAAACTCAGCAAACCCTCTTGTATTTGTACACAGCTGCATGGTGACAGTTTTAATATAAACTAGCACTGTTAGCATTCACAACATAGTATATCTGGTACTAAAATATCATGTTAACCATCTTACAACCGACAGAGAATGTAGAAATTACCAGGAATATATATTCTGCTTTGATTACCTGCTCCAAATCCCACAAGAGCACGTGCAGTCAGCATGTAGTATTTGTTGTGTGAATGAGGTACATGGACGTAGGCATAAAGACAATTAGCAGCTACTGAGATAGCAGTGGAAACAACGAGAGGCTCCCTCCTTGGCCTGTAGTTGGACCACAAGCCAAACACAGGAGAGGAGACCATCTGGCCAATGCTATATGAAGCTATAATCCAGCCCAAGAAACTCCCATTTGCTGTTGGATCAATCTGCAGAAACAAATGAATGCATTCTATGGGTGAAGCATTAACAGTATTTTATAAATATCAACAAATACCTAAAATTCCACACTTGAATTCTGAGACTAGATGGCACTGTGCAGTGCAGTGTCAAACCTCAGCTACCACTCAACAGGTCTGTGTGCCTGCATGTCATTGTGAAGTGTTAAACATCCTGCTCTGGGTTCAGAAGCTGTTGTTTCCACACAGCCCTTTGGCTGGGGCAATAAATGTTGGCTAATCATCTCCAGCAGTGCAGCAAACCAATAAAAAAGTGTTTTGCTTCCAAGATTGGAAATGCCTTGAAGCAAACTCAAATTCTTCCCATGCAGCACTGCTGCTCTTACAAGCTACAGACATCACTTGAGCAGGATGGCAGACAGTTTGCATGCCAGGAACAGAGAATCATGTAGTTATCTCTGCACATGCCTGAGTTTGTCCTGGTTTACAAAGCTGATGATGCATTTTCCTCTCTTGTCCAAGAATTCAGCACCAGCCTCACTTTCAAGGATACCTCTAGGAATGAGTGAGATGTGTTCTTACTTAACTTACCTTCTGCTATTTCAGGAGCAGTAAAATCCTAGCACAGATTAAAGTTTTAGTGACCTTTTATGCCAGCGGAGAGGGAAAAAAAATATCTAAACAACCAAACAGACTAAAACCACTAATCAGGAACACAGACAATTCCATCTTAAGGATATCAAGGCCTACATGCAATGACCTCACACTGACAGAGCAACTTCTATCTTCAGCATCCTTTTTTTATTCCAAAACTCACGCAAGCCTTGTGTATGATGTTTTAACACTATGAATACATTAAGAGACTTCTACTGATTTACTGTCCAAGAAAATCGTTGAGAATAGAGGAAAACCAAACATCTCTGGATTACNCCAGGAACAGAGAATCATGTAGTTATCTCTGCACATGCCTGAGTTTGTCCTGGTTTACAAAGCTGATGATGCATTTTCCTCTCTTGTCCAAGAATTCAGCACCAGCCTCACTTTCAAGGATACCTCTAGGAATGAGTGAGATGTGTTCTTACTTAACTTACCTTCTGCTATTTCAGGAGCAGTAAAATCCTAGCACAGATTAAAGTTTTAGTGACCTTTTATGCCAGCGGAGAGGGAAAAAAAATATCTAAACAACCAAACAGACTAAAACCACTAATCAGGAACACAGACAATTCCATCTTAAGGATATCAAGGCCTACATGCAATGACCTCACACTGACAGAGCATCCTTTTTTTATTCCAAAACTCACGCAAGCCTTGTGTATGATGTTTTAACACTATGAATACATTAAGAGACTTCTACTGATTTACTGTCCAAGAAAATCGTTGAGAATAGAGGAAAACCAAACATCTCTGGATTACAATGTAGCTTTCTAAATTCAGTAAGTTAACTGAGAGAGTTTACATGAAATAATGCAATCTAAGTGGAGGGCAAAATAGAAGTCTCTTATAATCACACACTTCCCTTTACCATGCACACTTTGCTTTGCCATGCACTTTCTTTTCCTAAATGAACCACCAAGTTCTGTATTACAAACTTTTCTAAACAAGAGTTTTCCGTTCTTCTTAATTAAAGACAAACATATTTACCAACCTTCTGGAGATATGGCCACACAGACATAATTACAATTGAGAAGCCTGTAATGCAGTAAAAACATAACTGAAGTTACTTTATTTGCTATGGTTATCAGTAATTCCCTTTGCTCAAGCAGTTATTACAGGTTCACTCTTCTGCTCCTATGTCTATTATGGTCTAAAACTGTGCTGATTCAATCTGTTACCTGAAAAAACTATGCATTATGTGCTTGTTTAAGGAGTGGTAATTCCTCCTCACAAGAGCAACTGCTTCTAAAAGGACATTTTATAGGTTCTTGCCTGCTAAAGAAAAAAAAAACCCCAAACCCAAAACACAAGAAACAGCTCCTATGACAAGAATACTGATGTGCCAAGCAAACTGCAGGGAATTTTTCTGCCCAATGGACAGACAAGGTCCCCAGAGTGAAAAGAATTCTCGATACACTGATGTATTTGTATTTATTTATCAATTTTAATACATCAAATTAATCTAGGCCCACAGATAATCACTAGAAGTTAAAAAGCACCAGAAGTCTTGCCTATAGAGGCAGTTATCTAGAAAAAAAGAGAGTAATTTTTTCTGCAGCAAGGAAGCAAAATCCTGTAGGAGAAAAAAAATTTCACATACAGATTTTTTAAATGATGATTCACATTGCCACAAAGATCTTACCTCTTAAGAACTGAGCATTATTTCTGAGCATTATTTTTATCTTCAGTCCCCAGAAGATTCACTTTGGATGATAAAACTGTGACCTTTGTTTGGTTCTGTGCAATAATCTTACTCTGCCACTACCTTTTACCCCAAACTACTACAGAGCCATAAACCAAACTACAGAATAGAAGGTTTAGATTGGACATTAGGAGGAAGTTCTTTACTATGAGGGTGGTGGAACACTGGAACAGCTTGCCCGGGGAGGTGGTGGCATTCCCATGCCTGGAGACATTCACGGTCAGGCTTGATGGGGCTCGAGCAACCTGATCTAGTTGGGGATGTCTCTGCTTACTGCAGGGAGGTTGGAGTAGATGACCTCTAGAGGTCTTTTCCAACCCAGTGCATTCTATGATTCTAAGTAATATGTCACTAGTTTCAAAACAGAGTATTATTTAACTTATTAAATGTAACTTTTTGTTTGATTTTCTTGTCCTATCCCCTCTTTTGAAGAATCAGAAAATGCACTTTTTTCAGGTCATAAAGGAAAAGTAGCATTAAAGGAGCTATGTAGCTGAACTTCAGAAGAGACGCTGATTTTCAGAACAAAATGTAAGTGTTTACTCACCTACACTACTAAGAAACATAGTAAGATACATAACCCAGATGGATCGCCATCTGCTCTTATAATGCTCTTCTGATTCCACAACATCCCTGTTTTTGAACCAGAAGTGAAGAAAGAAAGAAACTGTTATCAGAGTCACCCCTAGTTGTTCCCATAGGATGTTTAAAGCATTTCTTCACAAGCCTCTTAACACAATTATGTGAATTATGCAGGAATGAACTTTCACACAGAAAGAAAAATAATTTCTTTTAGAAGCAAAGTAATTTTTCACTGAAAAATACTGGATTGACAAATCAAAAATCAACAGAAGTGAGATCTTTATCCAGAGAGATGCTCAGCTCTGTAATCTCTTTGCACAGAGACCTTGGAGCATCACAGATATTACATAAAGGCTTTAAGAAATGCCTATTAAACCATCAAACTCCAAATACCTTCTTAGAACCATGGTTTAAAGTTAAAAATCCCCAAACTGATGATTAGACTAAAAGGTATGAGCAGTCCACTCTTACCATGAGCAAATAACTATAGAGCGTAAAAGATCCACATAAAGATGCATGTAAAAAGATGCTGGTGAATATTTTAAAGACTACAACAACAAAAAAAAAAGGCAGCAGTTGCAAACTTTGTGAGCAGTAAAGGCATTCTTCTAAAATTTATAAGCACCTTCTGAGACCCATATACTTTTCAGAAGGAAGAACACTTCAGTTCCTCACTTCCTGAAGCATTCTAAACAAAATAACCTGTCCAAAAGATGCAGACCTAGGGTAGATATGTCTGAATATAGTTTATAAACATTGTTGATATGTTTGTCCCAGTATAGGCTGGGATAGAGTTAATTTTCATCCTAGTAAGTGGTGCAGTGCTGTGTTCTGGATACAGTGTGAGAATAATGTTTATAACACACCGATGGTTTAGTTGCTAGCTAGGACTTTGGATATCCTAAGTCAAGGATTTTTCACTTTCCCCGTGTTCTACCTTCGAGTACATGCGTAAGGAGCTGGGACCGAGCACATTTGGAGTCAGCTGCCCTGGGAACAACGCCCCCAGCCAAAGGGATATTCCACGCCATCGGACGTCATGGTCAGTTAAACCATGATAATCATACATAGCTTTTGGGCATAGGCACAATTTTCATGCTGATACAGTCATTGCTCAGTGTGGTTTGTAAATTGATCTCTTCAGAAATGTTTACAGCATAGAAGAGTCCCAGTCCGACGAAACTTTAACCACATATACGACGTCCCTAGATGTACTCAGCAATCTTATGCCCATCGCGCCGAGGGAAAGAACAGTGGCACTGCTGCGTATGCTCTGTGTGTGCTGTGTCTGGCAACTTCTGGCTTTGCTTTAGACCCAGAGGTAAGGCCCCAGTGAGGGAACACTTCAGCAAAGCCAGCAGCGGCACCAGCCACCCTGCACCGTCAAGACGTTGTCGTTTCCCTGACAGAAGGATAAAAACAACAGTGACCGGCTGCTGCCCACGCGGTTGCAGCGCTGTTAAATACGGCTTCGGCACTACAAGAACCGATTTCTATGCTCTTTGGGAACTCCCTAAGTGAGCGCGCTTGGTTTCTGACAGACAGAGACAGCCCCTGCCGCGCGCCGCTCCCGAGCCCGGGGCAGGCCCAGGAGCTGCCGCCACTCCGAGTCCCGGCAAGGCGCAGTGGTCGTTGTCGGCCCGGTCCGTAACCCCTCCGCCGGCTCCCGAGGCGGACAGCTGGCTTTCTTGGCGGCGCAAAGCACCCATGGATGGGCAGAAGGACTCGCTCTCCACGGGTGGCTCCGGCGGTGACTGGCGGGGCTGTCGCCTCACCGCCGCGGGACGAGGGAGCGCTAGGAGGCGCCTGTGGGGGCAGCGCCCCTGCGCCCACGGCACAAGGAGTGGCCTCACCGCCGTGGAAAGGAGGGGCGCGGGAAGGAAGAAGCCCCTNAGCAGGGGGCGGGGTGGGGCGGGCCGGTCACGCGCACGGGGGCGGAGCCAGTCCCTGCCCGGCGGCTGCGTACGTGCGCCCGCCCGCGCGCGGGCCGGCCACGCCTTCCTTCCTCCGCCCCTCTCCGCCCTTCCCGCCCATGTGGAGCCCAAGCACCGGCCGCGCCGGGCTGTTGGTGAGTGACCTTCCCGGGGTGGGCAGGAGGGGATGGAAACGGGGTTGTTGGCCTGCTGCCAACCCGGTGGGCGGCGGGTTGTCTCCCTCAGCTAAAGGGGACGAGGGGCTGTGCCTCACTGAGGCACTGTCCTCCCGGCCGTGCTCGACTCCCGGCATGTCACCGGCTTAGGCAGCTTAGCCTCATGGCGGGCTATCGATCCCTGTCCTGGCGCGGGGGTATGGACTGGATGTGTATGGCCACTGGGAGCTGAGAGGTGCGAGAGTCCCTGTGCCCGTCGCTCCTCGGGGCGTTAATGGGCCCGTGGGCGCTTCCCGCGCTTCTTCTCGCAGATGCTTAGGGGTCCTACTCGGGGCGGGCCTCGGCCTCGGCGGCTTGAGCAGAGGGGTTTTCCGTGACAGCCTGTGAGATTAGGAGGGACACCTGCAATCGGGTTCGACAAGGTAGCGTCTGCTGAGCCCTGCACTTTGANTCTGGCAACTTCTGGCTTTGCTTTAGACCCAGAGGTAAGGCCCCAGTGAGGGAACACTTCAGCAAAGCCAGCAGCGGCACCAGCCACCCTGCACCGTCAAGACGTTGTTGTTTCCCTGACAGAAGGATAAAACAACAGTGACCGGCTGCTGCCCACGCGGTTGCAGCGCTGTTAAATACGGCTTCGGCACTACAAGAACCGATTTCTATGCTCTTTGGGAACTCCCTAAGTGAGCGCGCTTGGTTTCTGACAGACAGAGACAGCCCCTGCCGCGCGCCGCTCCCGAGCCCGGGGCAGGCCCAGGAGCTGCCGCCACTCCGAGTCCCGGCAAGGCGCAGTGGTCGTTGTCGGCCCGGTCCGTAACCCCTCCGCCGGCTCCCGAGGCGGACAGCTGGCTTTCTTGGCGGCGCAAAGCACCCATGGATGGGCAGAAGGACTCGCTCTCCACGGGTGGCTCCGGCGGTGACTGGCGGGGCTGTCGCCTCACCGCCGCGGGACGAGGGAGCGCTAGGAGGCGCCTGTGGGGGCAGCGCCCCTGCGCCCACGGCACAAGGAGTGGCCTCACCGCCGTGGAAAGGAGGGGCGCGGGAAGGAAGAAGCCCCTACCTGCCCTCCTCCTCCTCCTCCTCTGCTCCTCTGGGACTCAGCAAAGGCTCTTGCCCCTCAGCTGTCACCTCCGGACTGGAGACGGCGGCCGCCATAGCCCACCACGACTGTCTCCCGGGCCTCCTAGTGCCGGGATCCACACACAGCCCCCTCGGCTACTCTTGGCCACTGTCGCCCTTCCGCCGCTGGGGGGCGCTGCTCGCAGAGCGGGAGGGCCCCGGCCAGGGCCGCTGCCGCCAACCGCCGCGCGATCGCTAGGGAGCAGGGGGCGGGGTGGGGCGGGCCGGTCACGCGCACGGGGGCGGAGCCAGTCCCTGCCCGGCGGCTGCGTACGTGCGCCCGCCCGCGCGCGGGCCGGCCACGCCTTCCTTCCTCCGCCCCTCTCCGCCCTTCCCGCCCATGTGGAGCCCAAGCACCGGCCGCGCCGGGCTGTTGGTGAGTGACCTTCCCGGGGTGGGCAGGAGGGGATGGAAACGGGGTTGTTGGCCTGCTGCCAACCCGGTGGGCGGCGGGTTGTCTCCCTCAGCTAAAGGGGACGAGGGGCTGTGCCTCACTGAGGCACTGTCCTCCCGGCCGTGCTCGACTCCCGGCATGTCACCGGCTTAGGCAGCTTAGCCTCATGGCGGGCTATCGATCCCTGTCCTGGCGCGGGGGTATGGACTGGATGTGTATGGCCACTGGGAGCTGAGAGGTGCGAGAGTCCCTGTGCCCGTCGCTCCTCGGGGCGTTAATGGGCCCGTGGGCGCTTCCCGCGCTTCTTCTCGCAGATGCTTAGGGGTCCTACTCGGGGCGGGCCTCGGCCTCGGCGGCTTGAGCAGAGGGGTTTTCCGTGACAGCCTGTGAGATTAGGAGGGACACCTGCAATCGGGTTCGACAAGGTAGCGTCTGCTGAGCCCTGCACTTTGAACCTCGCACGGGTTCGGTCTGGGCTCCCCGCCCGCCGATAACAGCGGGTGGAGGGGAGGCAGGTGGACAGCTGCGGGCAGCTGCTCGGCGGCCCCTGCTGGCTTAGGCCCCTTTGTTTACCTGCGAGCTCTTCTGTATATGAAATACTTGTGGGGCTTGTTTGTGGCTTGTGACTTCTTTTCTTTTGGTATTCTAAACCGTCTTTCTTCTGGTGGAGGGAAAAAGGTCTCATTCTTCCATTAATTGGAAGGGAGATTTAGAAGAATAAATAATAGGGCAAAGAAATTAAGGAGTCAGCCTTCTAAAATAGATAGACCTTCTTGGCTTTTTCGTGTTGCCTTCTTGGTGGTAATACCAGTGGATTAGCAAATCGGCCAGTGCAGCAGATACTGATACCAGTGAATTCGTTCAGCAGAGCTTAGCAGAAAGGAAGAGTTTGAGCAAATGAGAATTTGAACTGAAACAGCAAGATAGCTGTTTCATATTCACGTATAGAAGCAGTAGTCTGCCTCTTTAATAGAGTCTTTATGTACTTAGTGGTGTTTTTCTTGTAACTGGAGCTGCATGCACTCGTTTAAAAGTAATAACAGACCTTTTAAATGTAGGATTTTGGATGTATTTTTGTGTCTGTTTCCATGAAATGAGTGTATACACCAGACAGATATAGTTAGTTTGTGGTATGATGGCTCTGAAAGCTAAGAAAAACTCTTCCTAGAGTAAGAGTCTAGTTCTAATTTATCTCCAGGAGTCTTTGCCTTCTCTGGAAAATCCTGATTTAAAATGTGAGGGTTTTTTAGTGGATCACTTCTTAATATGCTTTTAAGCTTTACATAACTGTAACAAATGTAATTTGGTAGCAATACACTCACTGAAAACTCTTAACACAGGTACTGCTACGTGGGCTACACAGCTATGCAGTATCTTCATTGGGTCACTGCTTCCAACTGTCCTGTCTCACAAAGAGGTTGTGATGTGGGGTGTGTGGTGTCAACTGGTGGGAATCCAGCTGCGTTCCAAAACAGGCTCTACCGATTGTTTCCTCAAGTTCAAACTTTTACTGGTGAAATAAACACTCTGCTTCTACTGTGAAGTTGTGAAACTTCAGCCTCTAACAGTTGGATTTACCTTTTCTGACAGTAAAAGTATTTGCAGTTGTCTTTCCACGTAGGCGTTGATGGGCAGTGACAGAAGCATGTCCAGTCCTTCTGTTACTGGGATAAACAAAATGGAAAGATGACTCCTATTTTATCTCAGCAGTATTTCTGAGACCTCCTCTACAACGTGCTTTGTGTAGTCAGAATATTTTTTTGTTTTAGTGTTTCCTGTACTCTTTCCAGCAGTGTTTTAAACTTGAATCTGATTAATTGAAATATCCTGAATTACATTAGAGTTCTTATTCAGTCAATGAAACAATACAAGATGAGGACAACCCTTTCACCTCAATCAATGTTGCATTTAAGTGTAATGTGCTCGTCTAGAAACATGTTTTGGCATTCTCTCAGTGCAACAAAGAGAGCTCATCGTGCCAGCCTTCACTATCACAGCAAAATCAACATCTTTATCTTTCCTTTCTCGTTTGACTTTTGTACAGTACTAAAAATTAACAAAACACCAAAACAAACCAAGCAAACAAACCCTGCAGAGCTCTTTTGTTAGGCATCAAAACAGTCATTAAGCATTCTTTTCATAATTACTGCTAGGCAGCCTCCCCATGAAAGTGTAGATCTAGTTTTAGTATATTTTTGATGGCATAAATTTAACTCCTCTATCTACTCACTCTGAAACTGCCTTCCCAGCCCCGCAGAGGGTCAACTCTGCATTCCTGTCTCTGTCCCCACCACCCAGTTCTCTCCTAGGAACAGGAAAATACCAAGCTGTTCCTATGCACCAGAGGAGGAACAAACATTGCAGAAGCTGGGAAACATTTCCCTTCTGACACCCCAGTAAGATACGAGGCCAATGAGTAACTCCAGAGTGGGCAAGGAAAATGCTTATATGGGAGTTGCGATTATAGTAGAGCAAGCAGGTGCAGATCAGAAAAAAACGATATTACACAGTCAGCTGTTTGGGTCTGGTGGAACTGAAACTAATAGTTTTTACTGTGTAGAAATAGAAGGCCCCCACTCTAACTTTCTGGTGATTTCAGGTGTTTATTTCTGCCCTTTAGTTGCTGGATGTAGAACCATTGTGACTTTGTAGGATGCTTCCTTGTGTTCGAGTACCTTAACTTGTCTCTAATTTCTGTGTTGGTACTAACTTACTCTAGGTGTTAAAGGTGTTAAACCTTTTTTTTTTTTTCTCTTGTATATTGATTCTTAAGTATTGGCTTTTTTTAGAAGTGCAAAAGAATGTATTTATTAATCTGATCACCGTTTTAACTTGTTCATATTCAGACAAGTTTATTTTAAGAATGACCGCATTAAAATGTGGTAGAGCAAATGAACTTGAGATTAAAGTAAATAGCAAACAAACAAAATCCCACTCCAAACCCAACAAAAAAACCCAAACCACAAACCCATGAGTTGAATAACACTGTTGTATTGGGTTTGCATAGCAAAGTTTGGGTAGTGGAGGGGCTACAGAGGTGACTTCTATGAGAACTGGTGGAAGCTTCCCCTGTGTTGTATAGAGGCTCAACAGCAACTGTTTTGGAGTGTGATGAAGTTATTTAGACCATTTAGTATGGAAACATCTGCGAATACTAGAAAATAATGAAAACTGAATTCCTAACCAAGTAATTTATTATTAAATCTATTGATTTCTTAGGTCTACACAGATCCTGGACTTTCTTTTTTTTACTTTTAGCTGAATAACCTGCTGACCAAGAAGCCAAATTTGAGTTATTGTTTCTTTTTTTTTTCCCCTTCCTTCCTGGTTGAAAGAGCACAGCAGTGGCTCCTTGCTCACTTCAGTAAGTATTATTTTGAAAATAATATTCAGCTTACCTTAAATTTTGCTGGCTTTACTTATATTTGAGTTAGTGTTTTGGCTGAAAGAGAAATGACACTGGTAAGGATTTTGATGGCACGATTTCTTCCTTGAAGGGAGTGGGAGCATCATTTTCAAAGCCTCAAGAAATGAGTTGGCCCAAATTAGTAAGGAATGGATAAAATAAAGGTTGGGATTAGGATACCAGTGAGGACAGGTTTACAAAAATAAGCTTTCTCTTCATCAGCGACTGAAGCAACTTTTGTTTCTTTCTCTTTTATGAAGAACTAACTATGTAGCTAGATATCCAGTCTTCTAGCTGTTTAAAACTATATGTTGTTTCAAGCTTCCATTGACTGAAAAGGTTTTACCATCACAATTACATTGAGTGAATCAAGATCAGTGCCACTCTGTTTTATCCATTCAAGTCAAATACAGTTAGGACTGCTTGAAGATGTAGCTCTGTGCCTCTTCAGTTGGCTTGTCATCAATTATGTAATAAAATTCTAGCTACATTAGGCATGTTAAATTCCTACTCCTAAATTCCATTCTCCTAAACCAGCCTGAGTTCCTACTAATTACTTTTGTATTTTGTTTCAAACAGGAATTGACCTGAATGTCAAGGTTAGCTTCTTCAGCATAAAATCACTTGACTTTCTGGCTTAGGGATACCAGAATAAGAACCTACTTTAGGTTGCAATAGATGAACTTGCTCTCAGGTTTACCTCTTTAACTGCCTTGTTTTTACCTGTTGTGTGTGTTTGTTCTTTCCTAGATGTCAGTTTGCTGCTAATGGGTGTAAGTAAATTAGATGTCTTGTACAGAAAGCTGCTTCTCACTAAACTTTTCATCAGAGGATGGGGAAAGCCAGAGGATCTGAAAAGGTGACTTGTTATAAAGTAACAGCATAAACAGTACTTGAAATGGGAAAAAAACCCAATCCTTGAAGTTACTATCCTGTATGTAATAAAACCTCAAATGTGTTAAAGTATGCTTTATTCAGGAAATCATTTCCTTATCAGGAGAGGAACTGGATTTTAAAGAAGTCTTAAAAGGATTTGCTAAATGTTTGTATTGGAAGAGGCTCTTGCTGAGAGTATGTATGTGTCTGATTACATTTCCAGTTGTGCATATATGATGACATACTTCCAGCAGCATCTTTTGAAAGTGTTTTCTGAAAACACAACTTGCTGTTTTTTTTTCAGAGGAATTGTTCTGTTTAAAGAGGGTTTTCCAAGCTTTTTATAACTTTATAATAATGAGCTTTAAAACTGTTAGGTGTAATCAAAAGTTTCATAGGCCAAAGTAGTACACTCATTCTTTTTTACATCTCTTGAAAATTATATAAAAAAACCCCAAAACTAAATACCTCTTAATCTTAAAATATTTCCTGATTTTATTAGTTAATTAAAATATCTGGAAACTGAGCTCTTGCATTTCTTACATTAAAAATTGACTGAATGTATATATTCTGTATCATGTAGCATTTACATGGGAAATGATGAATCTGCACTTCGTAAGATAACTGATGTATTTGAAAATCAATAAAGTTTTTTTTTTTTTAAACAATACTGAAATAAAATCTTATTCACTGGATAGCAGTGGAGTCACACTGGGGGTTTATTTTTTTGGTTTTAAGTTCAAGTGAAACACTCTTGAGGTGGCACTTGGATTGCTTTGCATGTCTTCTTCAGAGGTTTTCTCTTCAGTAGCAGATGTTGCTGCAAAATGAGAATGCTGGATTTTTAAAATGTAAGTTTACTTTTGTTGGCACAAGCAAACAATGTATGGCTTGTTTTGGTTGCAATTCTACTGTTTTCTTTTACCTGTCTCTGTATCTGAAATGGGACATATTAATGTTCCCAAAACCCTCTTAGAGGTTGCTAGATCTTAGATATTGCTAGATCCTGGGTGAGACACAATGAAGTTTCACTACCCCATCCTCATCTTCTCCCAACACAATTGTTATTGGGGAGCTTCTGGCTAATTCTGCTGCTAAGTGTTGCAATGCTAGGTAAAGTTTGTACTTGTGTGGGGTGCACAGGTGTCCCACAAATGTCAGACACCAATAAGGAAGCACAGCTATGGCTCGCTCTTATTCATAGCCAGGGGAAAAATCCTCTCACAAGAGATTAAAAGCTGAGGGAGAAAGATGAGGTAGGCTTGCTTGTCTGAGAAGTGGAAGAAGAATTTGTTCTCTGCACTGCCTTTGAATGGGAAGGAGAGCTGTTCCCCAGCAGCCTGTCTTCACCTGAATGAAGAAGGAAGAATGCTCCTTCCTCCTGACCTCTCCCACTGGCTGGTGAGAGGAGGGAGTACCACTTCCAAGTGTACATGCCCTGTCGTACCAGGAACGGTGTCAGCATCATCTTGTTTTCTTTTGGTTTTGAGCTGATCACTGTGATGCTCCATTACTGCCTTCCTTACACTTGAAGCATTAGCTGACTGCTACTACACACTGCTCTGCCTACATGTCATTTGAAGTTTTCTGAGCACACCCAAACTATTTTCTTCCTGTCCCTATGGTTTGGTTTTTTTTCTGGTGCTAGGAAGGTCAACAGATCATTCCTGTTATACTGTTGTTTAGTACTTTTCACCCAAATCTAATGGCTTAGTGGGTCAGGAAACCATAAGAATGAGCAAGTTATTCTTAGCACAGGGTATTTAAGCTTGAGAAGGCCATCTTGAGGCCATTTAGACCAAATCCCTATTCAAAACAAAACTGACTTCTTAATTGATTCAAGTCACTTGGCACCTCATCCATTTGAGTTTCTAAGTCCTTTGAGAATGGAGATTATTAATGATTTCCCTGGACTTATTTTTTCTGGTGGTTAATCACTACCACTGTGAAAAAAACTTTCACCATGTCCCAATGGGAATTTATGTTGCAGCACACTACTATTGCCTCTTACCCTCTTACTTAATACCTCTGAGGAGAGTCTTGTTTCAATTTCTTTGTTAAGACTGCAGCCCATTTAAGTGTCAGAAGTAAGCATCTAGATCTACCCCTTAGCCTTCCATTTCCTAAGCAATTCAATTCCCTTTCCATTGACCTCTTTTGAAATGCAGAGGGTGTGCCATTGGTCTTCCTAGCTGCAAGATATGTTGCCAACTCTGGTTTACTGTCCACTATAAACTTTATGTCATTTCCTGCAAATCTGCTACCTAGCTGGGAGGTTCCCAGCCTGCCTTGTTGTATGGGGCTCTTCTGTCCTAGCTACAAGATTTTGCAGCTCTGTTGTTGAGCTCTAGGATTATTTGCTGACACATTTTTCCAGATCATCCAGGTCACTCTGAATGGGAGCCCATTCAACCCCACCTTTCACTTTATGTCATTCCCTAAGTGCTGCTAGTAGTTTTTTTTGTTTTGTTTTGTTTTGTTTTTTTTAACTTAAAAACATTGCCCTAGTAGCCTGATCAGTCTGTAATTGCAAAGCTGGCTTCATAATTTTTTATTTACTTTGTAGCTTGCTTCAGGTCCTGAAATTTCATACATATATAAAATTTTTCTCTTTTCTTTTAGATTAAAAGTTGAATCTTCTCTACTTGTTTCCTTTCAACAGAATATTTGAATTCAGAAAGATTATTGGAAACAGGGAAAAATGCCAGACGCTGGTTTCCAAAGACTACCCAGTGTTCATTGACAAGGTACTTATGAGATGATGCAGTTTACTCTCCTGATGATAGATAAAAGGTGATCAGTTTGGTACTTATCAGGCTGCTTTTATAGGGCAAAAGAATTAAATTGCGATCTTATGTAAATGTCAGTTTTCCTGCTGTCTGACGATTATCAGAGCAGGACTTGCTGCTGGGGTTGGCAGCTGAGGATTGTAATTAGGAAGTACATAGAGACAGGGTGATGAACACACTTCTGACAACACTCACTGATGATCACCAGTTTTCTAACAGGTGGCATTAACTGGCTTTGCTGATGTTCCCAGTTGCTCTGTTCAAGAAAAGGGCATTACAATTTGTGAGAGAAGAGGAAGTGAGGCTGTAAAGGCAAACGAAATCAATGTAGTGTGTGTTCTCAGATGCTTCTGATTGGAAAAAGGAGACTCCGTGGTTCCATGTGAGCTGTGCAGGTAGAAGTGATCCTTGGCCTCAAGATTTGCCAAGATTGCTCCCTCCCTGGAGGTGTTCAAGGCCAGGTTGGATGAGAAGTGACCTGTACTAGTGGGAGGTGTCCCTGCCTGTGGCAGGGGGTTGGAACTAGGTGATCTTTGAGGTCCCTTCCAGCCTAAACCATTCTATGATTCTATGATTTCAGTCTATTAGGTGTGAATAGTGAGTCAGAAATGAAGGGTGGTGGTCAGTTCTGTGGCAATCTAAAGAACAGTTTGCTGGTTTGATTATTTTTTTTTAAATTTTATTTTTCAATTGAGCTGCTGTGGATAGAATTACAAGACCATGGCAAAAGTAAGAAGTGGGGTTGGAAGGGGTGAGCAGTAAAATTGGCTGCTAGTGGAGAATGGAAAGAAACAGAATAAAGCAGTGGCTGTGCAGATACTAGTTTACTTTTTCTGTAATAAAATAATTCGGGAGTGGAATGTTAGGTGTAAAAAAATGGCTAAAAGAAGGTTAAAAAGTGCTCAGAATTTAGCGTGTGTTATGGAAATTGTTTTCACTGGGACAGCATTACAGTGATTCCTTTAGCAGGTCATTTAATAAAAGCAGAGCTTGAAGCAAATGTTTTTGGTAATGCATATCCATCTATTTAAAACAGACTTTAGCTTTGGGGTCTTTTTGAGTACATTTTTGTAACAAATTTTGGGGATCTTTCTGAGTACATTTTTATCTTATAACAAATCCTTCTATTTCAAGAGATTGGCTTCCAGACCACTGATATGAAATACAGTACTGTCATCCTGTTGTCACTGTAGGTTGAGCAGCAATCTGACTGTAAAATCCTTGAGGGCCACTTCCTTTCCCCACTGGCTCATTGTGTCCCAGGTATCCTGCCAGTTGAATCTCTTGTAGCAAGGTAAGAGAAACCACGTGATATTTCCTTTCTGAAACTGCTACTGCAGAGAAGTAAGAATAGTCTATAAGTAGTATTCTTGGACTTTACTTGTTTGGGTTTTTTTTTCCCCCAAATGAGCGGCATGGTGGAAATGAAGGATACTATAGCCAGAAAAGGTGGTTGGTTGTTTTGTGCATAGCAATAGAAGCTGTTTATATGAAAGTAGCATGTTATATTGTATTTGAAAGAACCACTCCAGCCTTCCATTTACATTGAATAAAAAAAAATTGGATGAGAACTGAAGTAGTGAGTTCATTTAATTGTAGCAAGAAAAAGCTGTTGCCTTCATTATTGGCAAGCCAAAAGAAACATCCACAGAAAGGTGGGTGATCACCGATAGTCACAAGATCCCTAATAGCATTTTTGCTGGTTTCATACTAATGCTGCTTTGCAGTTGAGGAGTCAGCTTGGAAAGACAACTTAAGTTCTCTTTGCTTTTAGTTTAGAACTAAACTTTCATGATAGATTTTTTTTTCTCCAAGCTTTGTTTAATAACTTAAAAAATAATCACAAAATGTTGTCAGCTCTGGCATTGCCCGTTATGTAAATATTACTCCTTGATATATTTTTGTAACTTAAAAATTAATCACAAAATGTTGTCAGCTCTGGCAGTGTCTGTTTTGTCAGTATTACTCCTTGATATTTATTTGTAACTCTAGTTTTAAAAGTTAATCACAAAATGTTGTCAGCTCTGACATTGTCCATTATGTAAGTATTACTCCTTGATATGTTTATGTGTATTTAAACACATAACACTGAAGAATGTCAGGAAAGGTTTGATAGTCAAAATTAATCACAAAATGTTGTCAGCTCTGACATTGTCCATTTTGTTAGTATTACTCCTTGATAAATTTATGTGTCTTTAAACATATAACACTAAAGAATGTCAGGAAAGGTTTGATAGTCAAAATTATTTGTTCTCTTCTACCTCTTCGCTAGTTAAAGAAGTTGTCCCTTAACATTATTGGACTAATTAGTACCACACTGGAAAACACAGTATACTGCTTGTTTCCTTATCTGTGTTCTCTTACAGTTTGTAGTCCAGTTACGCTAATTGTTACATCGGTCAGTATAGTTACAGTTTCGAAATGCACTGCAAATCTCCCTGAAGATCCAGTGTGTTTTTCCCTCGGAGCATAGCACTACTGGAGGTGACAGTGCTCCATCTTCTGGGGAAAAATATTAGTGCCTCCCAACTGATTTTTTTTTTCCTCCACTAAGTTAGACTGTAAATAACTTGAGTAGCAGCAGAAGACATTAAGTGGTTTGTGCTGGTTGTATAGAATACATCCATGGTTTGTATGAAACTGCGGTGAGGTTTTTGAATTTTTAACCAAAAAAAAAAAGTTTTTTAAGCTGCTCATTCTAATCTTCAATTTCAGCTGTTGTGCCCTGAAGAGAAAAATAGCAATGCCACCTAGGAGAGCTAGTTTTACTTGTTTAGGCTGCTCTTCATCTGAAGTTCCATTTCTCCACTCCGCAAAATTTAAATTGTGATGATGAGGTAGTGGTCTTTTTTAGGAACATGATCTTTCATCTTGGCTCCTTTTCCTGCTTGGCATGTTTTCTGTCCTACTTTTGGATTCCTTTCTTTGCTGGATGTGTTTATGTAAAACAATATTGCTGAAGTGTTGGCAGTTTGCCTGCATGGGTTACAAAAATACTTCATTCTGTCTTTTTCTTTTATCTTGGATGGGTTTCTCTGGCACAGCTTGTAAATAGATGTACTTACTTTGCTAAAGTAGGTGTTTGTTTCTCATAGATTTCAGTTTATCATACCCAGAAGATGGAATAGCAAGCACAGACCTGTGTGCATTCATTTAGCAGGCACTGGAGATCATGTGAGTAGGTAAAATGTAAAATTGTTTGTTATTGAGAAATGAAAGAATCAGATTTTATCTTCATGTGTTTTTTTACATCTTATCTCTAGCACTTCTGGAGGAGACGCACGTTAATGGCACGCCCAATGATTAAAGAAGCTTGCATGGCTTCCCTGTTGCTAGAAAATCCTTACTATATCCTTTTGTGGAAAGCAAAATTCTTATTCCCAATGTTCTCTCCAGAAGGTGGAAAACTTTTCAGGCTGGTACAATTCCTGCTTTGTGGATCAATTCCCATTGGACTTTGCAGTGGATAGAAGCGAATTACGACTGTTGCATAAAACACAGTGCAGCACACTTCTAATGTAATGTGCTGCTTTTACACTAAGTATTGCCTTTCTTATTGCTTTCAAAATGTCTTCTACAGCTTCTCATTGTAGTCATTAGAGTAAAAGCTCTGATATGGCTGTGTACTGATCAAAGTGCTGATCTGATTCTTGTAGCTATCGCAGACTGAAAACTCTGCCTTCATTCCACCACACACTGTGTGACTTCTGAATGTATTAATGACAGAGAAGAAACTTTCCTCTCCTGCCTCCCATTCTCAAATGCTTCAACCCTTTAGTACCTCAAGTACCTTTGAGAAACTTTTAAGAGTAGTTTTTTTTAAAAGAAGTTAGGTTCAGTCCTGTCATCAACTCATTAGTGACTTCTATGACGTTGTTACCCTTTTTGATTAAATGGAATCTCTGGTTACAATTTTTTCTATCCAATATGCCTGACAAAAGCAAAATCTTACATTGCAAACTGCATAGTCATACTTCCTTGAACTTTAGTTTCAGTTTAACTTTTGAAAATTGAGTTTCAAATTGTAATTAATGTGCTGTTTATGTTTGTGATTTAATTTTTTATTTAAATTAGCAGTTTCTGTATAGAATTTTTTTTTTCACTTTCTTTAACTTGAGCATCCTACATGGCTGTAGAAAACCTAAGGATCAGTTGTAAGTATCAGTGTTTCATTCATTAATATTCTCTTCAAAACACCACTTTTTTTTTTTTTTTATCTCAAGAAGCTCAAAGTAGCATAAGATTTGATAGTTTATTATGAAGAAAACATCCTCAAGCATAGACCACTTGTAACCTGCTTATGTCATATTGTCTACCCTGTGGTAGGCTGCTTTGTCATTTTTTGTGTTGAGAGCAGAGTGATCAGGAAACCTTACACAAGATGAGCTTGCAATATAGTGAGATGAATGTGAGTGCAAAGTGGTTTCAGATTATTTTCCTGATTTCACAACTGCATGTGCAAATGCTGTGAATGCATTTCAGTCAGCTGTGAATAATCTTTGCTCAAATAGCACACTTGCCTGTTTGATTTGCTAAGATTTTGCTTTTGCAGTGTATTTAAAGAGGAACAAAGTCAGACAGATAAATCAATTTAGTGTTTCTTGTTTGCTGGTTAGTGGAAACTACCCAACATTCAGTATTTTACAGAAATTGCTCAGGTTTCATAAATGCATACTTGGAAGCCTGATTAGCTAGCTAGTCTTGGCTTTTGCTTTTCACATTTTCTGAACCACTGGAGTATTAAAGAGAAAATTCAACAGGATATGGGTCTGAGGCTTAGCTGTGATTTGAGCCTACCAGTATTTCTTAAAGTCCAAATATGAGTTGGTATTTTAATCTTTTCTAATCCTATCTTGGACACTTCACATGAGTGGAAGATACATAGCAGACAATTTATTTTTAAACTTGTTCATTGTATTCTATTTTTATTAGATCTTCTAGTTTTTATTTAAATTTCAGCATTGCATTTCCTAAATTCAAAAAAGATTTAAAAATTACTCTTAAGGAGATTTAATTCAAAAATAGCTTCTGTTTGTTTTCTTTTTTTCAGAGTAGATGCTGAATTTATTATGCTTTTTTTTTTTTCAGAGCAGATGCTGATTTTATTATGTCATTTTTTTTTTCTTTCAGAGTAGACGTTGAATTTTTTATGGTTATTTGTTTTGACCTAAGAGCCATGTTTTTGAAGAAAGTGAATTATATTTACTAACTAAGATAATTGTTGTAAAATTGGGGGGAGGGAAGGGAGTTGATAGAAAGACTACTTAAATAAGTAATATATTTATTATTGCATTTAGAAGTGTAAGGTTAGGCAAAACTGTGTGAATGAGTCTCTGCAGGAATACATCCATTGTTTTGGTTTTGGTTTTTCTCCCAGTTGTTGAGGATCCAGTGTAGAAGAATAAATTAAATATTTTGGCAACAGTATTTCCAACTCAGTTTTCAGTTGCCTGGCTTGACAGCTGAATAGCTGCATGTTGTAGAGAAGGGTTCTTTAAAAGGAGAACGCTCACTCTCATACCCCAGCCAGTTATTGTCACTCCTCAACACAAGGTTACAAAGCAGCAGCAGCAGTGGTTTTAGTTCGTGTGCTAGTACCAGTGTTTAACAAATAGAGCAGCTGGAAAGGGATGAGGAATCTCATAACAAAGCTGTAGGAAAGAATTACATTAGCCTATAAATACTGATCTGCAGCAGCTCTGTTCATTTCTCCTGGGGCATGCACAGCAAGCTTTGTCCTTGTGCTTCAGAGTGTCTCAAATGTGACTCTACACTGGCACAAGAGGCCTGTAGCCTGTGGTAACCTGACTGTGATACTGAAAATACACAGTCCCATGAATTATAGGTGTATTAATTACTCTCTAAAATACTTTTCATTTTTCCCCTCTACTTTTTAGAGTCCCTATGATGGTTCAGCCAAATAGTTTTCAACTTTAAAAAAAAAAAAATATTATTTCTTGTGTGTTTTAATGCTTTGCAGTACGCTCCATGAATTTCTCAGTACCGTGACAGATTTCCCACTTTACAATTTCAGTCTCACAGTGACACTGCTGAGTGCTTCCAAAGCTGACATACTGATTGCTCTTCAAATGTTGTGTGCATTTTTTCAGTGATGTAAACCAGGTAAATAAGAAAACAAGGAAAAAGGATTATTTCTTCATATAGCATCTGTAGCATTTTGACTCTATTTCTAAAAGATCTGTTATAACTTTACAGGACAGAAGGTTACTACTAATGAGATTCTAGTGTTGGTAGTATCTGTTTCTAGAAGACCAGGCTGTTAGTGATGTTACAGTAGAGCTTTAGCAGGTGTTTATTTCTAGTCCTCGTTTAGATGAAAAAATACAACTGCCAGAGAATCTGGACACGCTTTATTCTCCTGTTGAATCAACAGGAGATTTCAGCTCCAAAAATTCTCTGGGGTTCTCATAGAATTTGTATGAAATGATATATAGAATGGTAAGAAGTGTCAAAATCTGATCTAGGGAAAAAAATTCTGTGTTTTCCTTTTCTGGGGAGAAAAGACGGTCGTGTTTAAAAAATGTCTCGGACCTGTTTGTGATGGGAGGAGCTCTTGTGCTAGAATCTGCAGCTCTTTTGCACTGGCTGGAGAGAGAAGGCTACGGACCACTGGGGATGACTGGAATATCCATGGGAGGACATGTAAGCTTTTATATTTCCTATTCAATCTTTTTTGTTTTAACTTCTCATTCGATCATTTGGCACACAGAAATGGTTTGGTTTATAGCGTTCCTCTCAGAAGTACTTCAAAGTAAACATTTAGAGTCATGAGAAACAAGTCCTTGGCAATTCTCATGTTCTGTGGTGCTGAATTGGTGTAATCCTCACTAAGTACTGACAAATCATAGAGCCCTTTGTCAGCCATCTGACAGGCTTAGTAAGAATATAAACTTCTCACATAATGATGTTTTGTTTTTTTTCACAAGGAACCAGAGAGAAATGTTTTCTGAAGGGTCTGTACTGATCAGTTGCTAATTCTCCTTTTTTGCCTCCACTCTTCCTGCCTTTGTGTTTTAATGCAGTGTGTGAAATGCTTCCTCTTCTAGGCATGTTATAATTGAGGTGACTTTAGTGTTATTTCTGTTCTTAATTTCTATTTCCACAGTCACTGGGACTGACTAGAGAAGATTTCTTTGGTGGGGTGGATAACATTTTATGTATGCCTTGTACATGCTTGAACTAAACCAACAGTTACATTAAAATGATTGAAAGGCTAATACACAGTTAAAATATTTCTACTTGTATCTCTCCACATAATCACTGATCTGTGATAAAGAGGTACTAAGCTTACTAAAGCAACATACTTCTGGTTTACTGATCTTTGTTGGTTTGTTGTTAGGAGCTAAGTAAAGAATGTTGGTAATTGTAGTGTCTATTGGAAATAAAATAAATTTCCCCAAAGCACAACTTTATAACTCTTAAATGTACAAAGGGCCTTTGATTTACATAAACGACAGCTTTAGTTTTAAATGTGTGTTCTCTGTTTTACTTGTAAATTGAACTGGAATTCTCAAACAGGTGTAGGTACCCCTGACTCTGCAGGACACTTCAGATGCTGGGCAAATGTTATGGGAATAACAAAAGTGCTGTGGCCTATACCTGTGGTCATATACAGCATGAGTTTAGAAGGAGGCAAGATCTGTTTTTTTCTTTCTTAGTCTAGAAAAGTACATTTCTGGCTAGTCCTGACTCACTTCTGATAGAATTTAAAACCAGGAAAAGAAAGCAGGGGAATAAAGTTTGCACAGGGAGGTGGTGGAAGCCCTATCCCTGGAGATCTTTAAGGCCAGGCTGGATGCAGCTCTGAGCAACCTGATCTAGTGTGACACCAAATTGGGAGCATGTGTTGACCTGTTAGAGGGCAGGAGGGCTCGGCAGGGGGATCTGAATGGGCTGGATAGATGGGCACAGTCCAGTGCCATGAGGTTCAACAAGTCCAAGTGCAAGGTACTGCACTTTGTACCTTTAGCAGCGCTAAAGGCTGGGGACAG